>MCBS01024622.1:0-12242 GCA_003611235.1 Golovinomyces cichoracearum
AATAATATCATCATCATCATCGCGAAAATAACCATCGGTCGATCCAATTCCGTAGGGTCGTCGATCATTAATAATACGAAAAAAAATCCAATAATGGTACATGCATAGCTAATTAGGAATGCGCAGCCTGTCACACCGTCCGATAAATAGTTAAGTACGCATCGTCCTTGTTGGCAGTCTTGCTGCTCACCACTCATTTAATTAAATTTGAAATTACAGGTAAACATGGGCGATCAATAGTTACAAGTTCGTTTTTTTCTTTCAGACTCAACATAATACATAGCTAGTTCTAGTGAGGATCTGATAAAAAGCCAAAACAGTGTTGAAAAATTAAAACCGCTCCTACTTTTCACCAATTTGTTTGAATTAGTTCCTTGAACAGAAATCTAGGAATTAAGATTATTTAATTTGATTTGATAGTCTAAGTGTCGAGCATAGAACCAGTGCTTAAAAGATATGACACCAGTATTTGGGTGAATTTTATAAACTCTTGTCTCCCCTACATAATATTTTCCCACAAACCTGAAGAGAGTAAAGTATAATCTTAAAGTCTACACCCTGCCCGTACCTAGACTTTATCTGTTCCCTCTGTTTTCTGCGGGAAGATGAAGTCTCTAAATCTCAATTTAACTTGAATCAACTTTTGCTGTTAAGGTTAAATTTACTTTTTAACAGCTCAATACACTGTAGCGAATACTTCGTGGTCAGCTTCACTAAGGACTAGAAGTGCTGTTCAAGCACGAGTCTTGTTGCTCCTGAACTCAAAAAGATTATCACTAAACTAGTTTCTCCCTTATTCCATGTTAGAAAAATTTTCTCACGGAATCTCATTTAAGTGTGGTTCCCTCACAAGTAAAGTCCCAAGTTTAGTATACCACGAGTTGTCCTCTCGATAGTTAATCAAACGCGCAACCCATTGCGATTGTAAAGATATCTCTCGGATTTCCTGGTGGGACGGTTCTTAACAAAGATTGTACAGTTGATTTTTATCGTTGTAAGACCAGGATTCCAAAAACTTGGTAGAAATCCGTAGCTATGTTTATTAATAAATTGGATTCGAATATAGTTCTTCTTAGTTCTCCAAAAATAGCAGACGAAAAAAATTTTATCCCCAGAGCTAAATGAAGGCGAAGTGTTTGTCTCTACCAATGCCTGGTTTGATCAGTTTATATTTTCAACATAGTTTAGTTCTCCTATTTTAGGAGTATTAAAAAGTCTCTTTTTTCGCTTTGCATTTTTCCTAGTACAGAACTATTAGAGAATTTTCTTAAAATAAATGAATAGAAAACGAATGGATAATGGTAATTGGCTTGATTCCCTTCGTGATTAAAAAGATTTGTTATCCCTGTTTCCGATACTATATCATGGGATATTTTGGATTGCCGTGAAATATCATAAGAAATGACATCATCCGTACATTAGTCTCCCTTAGTATTAAATCTTAATAGATCTAAGGACAATGGATCTTCATTTCAGAAATTATCACAGAGTAGATATTGATTAGATTCTGAGTCTCACTGTAAATTTTTTGAAGCAACTTTAAGAATATCTGCATATGCTGCTTGAGTATACAGATGGAGTAGTACATTTGCTACTTTTCAGTTAAATCATATATCCAAGATTTGGTGACTTGATACGTCTGATGTTGAAATTAAGCTTGGCCATTTATGATATGCATATCTTCTCGACTTCGTCATAGTGGAGGTTTTATTGTTGGTTGTAATCGAAGTTGCCATTCTTCGGAACTACCTAACGAGTTTGCCATGAGTAGATGGATTTTTATTCCGCAGGGAAGATGATATTTCATTCTTTATTTTCCACTCTCTTCGCCCAGTCATCACCAACTCTGACCGCGTCAACGACGATAACTCCTCGCCCACTACCAACTCTATCTAGACTTTTCCACCAATTATTTTTTGTCTCATATTCTGCTGATCCCCTAAAGGCGCCATTATCGTCGATAATTAACACCACATCCTGGCGTGACCAAGTATGGATGTGATTGATAATTTCTCCATCGGTCCCTGAAAGAGACTCTTGTAGGTAAATAATATCCGGATTTAGATGTCGTAATATCTGAGCATGACCCGTGGTAGAAGTAAAGGGGAGGACCATGGAATCTTTTTCAACCAGGTTAAGGGCCGCAAAATAGATAGAGTCGAATTCCGTTGAGGTGGGAGTTAAAGAACTGAAATAGTTAGTACAATCGTAGAAGAGAGAGATGAAGAAGTTTTTTTTACTGGAATTGTTTCGACAGGCTGTCCACTTGATTAAGTTCACGTTGTATATTTGACGTAAAATCTCGTAATTCTAGATGAGCTTTGATTGCATCAAAAGGATGAACTTTAAGGAGGGGAGCATGGATGAGGATGAATAATCGTATCTTTGAAAAATCGGTAGTGTGGGGGAGATAGGAAAGAATACTCTTGGGTCATTATTAGCCAAGCGTTCTAAAATCAACTGTGATTCAGACTTACAGTGTGCTCTCGGGTTTCTCCATTAATTTCTGTTAGGCTACTGTAATGATCGACCGATAATACTATCGCAACTGTCTTCCTGCAATTAAATCTATTTCGAGTTGTCTGCGGTGTGGGTATTCCTAGGTCAACTTTCGAAATGACTGGTAGTTGTGTAGAAGGTCTGACTAAAGTGAGGTTTAGTACCCTAGAGTCTGCTTCTTCACTCCAAGTTTGATGGTCCTTATATGCGTTTTTATCTTCTTCCATGATGCTACCTAAAGCAGTGCCTACCACGGCGCCGGCAGCAGTGATTCCATCTACAATACTCCTACTCGCTCCATCAAATAATTGTTGCGGACTTGGTGTTCTTCTTAATACACTTGACATTCTCGCCATGTAGCTCTGGTTATAAAGTGGTGATGGCTGTGAAGTCGTATTTTCATTTTGATGGTGATCTGGCGATTCGAGCTTATCAATTATTAGATGGCTTTCACTAGATTCTGAAAAACTGTCTTTCCGCTGATACTTTGGAGGTAAATCGTCATTATCATCGTCTTCGCGCTCGCTCCATATCCATGTTGCAACTCCAATAGCTGCCGCACTTACAGTAAGTGCCAGAGGTAACCAGTAAGATAACGTATCTTTTCGCGATACACGAACATTACGATCATGTCGTGAATAAGACATCTAGTAATGATTGGTATAGTTGAATTGTTTCATGGATATTACTGGCTGCTTCCTCATTATTGTGTTGTTATTACGAGCAGTCAAGAAATACTAGACCTTAATAAATTAATCTATGCCGATAGTACATTTTCTGCTATTGTTTAAATTTAGCCGCTATTTAACCTAACAAAGCAAATATAAATCTTGGTTTCGGCACATTCACATCCAATATTCTTTCTAACATCGTACATTTTCTTGAACACATTCGCGTTTATTAGAGCTCAAGTGACGTTCAAGCTATCTTGCAAAAGCCAAGCTTACTTGAGACTCAGTAAACAGAGAGCGAATCAATATTCTATGCCGCACGCTATCTCGATGCCGGCACCTGGATTTCAGGCCATTATTCTATGTGGTCCTGGTTCCTCATTTCCGACTTTCACGTCGAACCCAGAAGAAAATCCTAAAGCACTGTTGCCTGTCGCAAATCGGCCGATGGTATGGTATCCAACAGAATTTTGCTACCGTATGGGTATTACAAGTATGAAGCACAGCATAAAAAACTCATAATTTTTATTGGACTATTGTTCTAATACGAGATAGATATAACCTTAATAGTACCAAACTCCACTCTTTCAGCCATGACAGTAGCGCTCAACACAAATCCTCATCTCACTTCTCTGCCGCTGCCCAAGCCAAATATTTTGGCGCCTGATGGCCTCGACCAAAATACAGGTACAGCTGCAATATTTCGTCTACCTCAGGTTCGAGAAGTTATTAAGGGTGACTTCATAATTCTTCCATGTGATCTCATATGTGAGCTTGGTGGTGAGTCTCTCATTGAATTATGGATGATGAGGGAAACGAATATTGGAAGTGTGGCCAAGAGCCGTGGAGAATCATCAACTCATATAGCTGAATGCTTAAGGAAGCAAGGGAGAAAGGGTGGTCTTGGAGTCTGGTATGAGACGAAAGGAGAATCAGCTATCAAAGATGAAGAAACAGATTTCATCGCAACATCCCCACTCAAAATTGGATCTGTTCCAATTTTAAAGTCGTCACTTTTAAACCACACATCTAAGCTTGTTTACTCCTTACCAACTGATACACTTAATGATCTACTAGAAGAAGAGAAAAGCTTTCCAATACGACACAGTCTCATCCGCGCACATAAGCAAATACGAATGTTTAGTTCACATCGTGATGCTCATATCTATGTATTTCCAGCTTGGATAGTAGATATTATCAATAAAAATGAGCACATGGATAGTATTGGTGAAGATTTGGTTGGATGGTGGGCTAAAGCCGGATGGCAAGCTGGACTTGGAGAAAAACTTGGTTTTGGTGAAGTATTCGAGCGGCTCGAATCTTCCTCGTCGGACGAAGACTACTGCAACAATAGCTCTCGTCCTGACGATATGGATTGTGGAAGCCTAAGTACGACTTGGACCTCGGAGCTTCAAGGCTCCGAAATATCTAATTCAAGAGAATGTTTAGTAGTGCCGCCCATATTGGCCTACATTCCTCCGCCATCAAATAAATTGATTCGACGAGTAGATACGGCTCCGTTACTACGGTCCATTTCGCTCCAACTAGCTAAAATAGAATCAATTGATATGGTTGGCAAAGATGGCTGCTCACCGTTCGCTCATCAAGCTAAGATTGCATATCCCGAAGGAATTGCATCGCGCACGACAATTACAAAATTAGACTGCCTTATTGCAGAAAACGTGACAGTGGAAGAAAAGTCTTCTATTAAGGAGTGCGTTATTGGGGCGAATTGCCAAATCAGAAGCGGTGCAAGGCTTCTACGTTGTGTACTAATGGATAGTGTTGTCGTTGAGAGAGGTTGTAGATTGACCGGTTGTATCCTGGGGAAGCGTTGTGCAATCGGTGAAGACAGTACGTTGCAAGACTGTGAAGTTCAGGAAAATTTGCTGGTTGAAGCGGGAAGTAAGTCTCATAGCACATGCTCTTTCACCCCTCTCCAAATCTCCATCACGTTTATTTCTCTATTACTTACACCACCACTCAGCCGAAGACAAAAACAACAGACTTATGTCATCTGATGGCATGAAAGCCACCGAAGAAGAGATGCAAGCCGCATTTACCGACAATCCTGTCTAGTGAAGGTTCAGATGGTTGAGATAAGAATTATTTCTCTGTTTTTCTTCTGTGAATCTCAACGGGTCTCGTGACTGTTGATGCTGAATCATTCAAATAGTATTTGAGTAGCTTCATGCCTGCATTGGTTTCGGACTAGTTAGTATTTTAATATGTAAAAACAGACAAAAATCAATCAATCAATCAATCAATCATTTAATTTATCATCAATCGAATTTTTTCTCTTTTTACGCTCTCTCTGACGCCTAAAGAGTTTTCTTAATCTTATAACTTTTTTAACTCCAATAAATTCATAAAATTCTATCCAACCCTACCCGCTCGCTATTCCATTCTATAAAATCACGTGGCCACCATTAACTTGGTCCTACAAGTTACCTGAACAAAAGATCTATCCATCAAAACCCTGTTTTATGTACTACACCCACCAAAGAAAAATCCTAGGTCAAACATCGAAAAGTTAACCCACAGCGCACTTCGTCCCCAATCTTGTTAGTATTGCTTCATGAATGTAAATCATCTGCAAAGAATAAATGAGCGATTCACTCCTCCGTTTTTTCTCGTTCTGTCTTGGTAGTCTTTTTGGAACAAGTATTCTTTTGATTTCTTCGACTCATACTTTCGATGACTTTTGCAGCTTCTTTGAAGTATTGTGTTCGTCGATTTGGTTTATCTATGTCTCTCTTATTATGAAGCTTCATGTGGGCCAACAAATTGTCAAAACGTGAAAACGATCGATCGCAGAATTGGCACTTGAAGCTCTCTGAACTATAGTGAGTTCTTTGATGCCGTTTCAAGTGTTCTTGGCGGACAAACTTCTTTCCGCATCCTTTAAAGTCACATTTTTTAGCGGAAGATGGCAGTAAAGTTGTGTTTTCAGGAAGAAATCTTGAACAATGCTTGATTAAATTCTTCGAACGCTTTGGGATTTCTTGCTTTCGTTTGCTTGATATAAGCTTATCACTATTATGCTTTGATGTTGGCGATAGAGGAAGATTTACTTGATTAAATGACTCAAGCGAGTTTACGAACGAAGGACAAGCTGTGAACTCAGGAGAATACTGGGATCGTACGCTCATCGAATCTTGTAAACTTGGCACAGGCTCATTAAAGTTTTGAGAAAACATGATATAATCCATCGTATTTGATACATGGCTCTGAATCGGGAAGGATGAATCTGGGAAAAGTGGTAAGTACTCCATAGTTGGGCTATTAAATGATGATAAATTTTGTTCCGAAAAATAATCATCTCCGTTAGGACTTTGAAACAAATCTACTACATTCGCTCGGAATTCTGACTTAGAGCCACATCCAATAATTTGATTTGTCTGGGGAAACAGATTGTGTTCGTTGATTGATGTATAAAAGTCAGATGTTGGTGAAGAGTCCACTGGTATGGATCTCGGAACAGAAGCTTGGTAGCACCCAAAACCCGAGCAAAAATCGAAAATGGGCGAATTTCTAGTGATAGACACCTCACTCCATGGCATGTTGGCAGAGCTGTTAAATGAAGAGTCCGATAAAGGTGTCAGGGGAACAAAGGAGTTAGACCAGTCGTCCATGGTATAGCTTTTTGATATTTGAATTCTATATTCAAGTAAGTGTCTCTGTAGCTGTTTTTATGAGAAATTTAGCTCATACTGACCAGAATTGAAAGGAAAAGGTATTGAGTAGAAGAGCACAGTGGCAGGTCTATCTTGTAAAAGTAGACAAGAAAATTTAGCACCTTCTTTTGTGGTATGGATGTGCTTCTTAAAAATTACGTAGCTTAAAGAAGTCTAAGCGTCGAGGAAGAGAATACTCCTCCCCTCAAAAGTGCGAATTTTGTCTCACTCTCTCGTTGTTTGTGTCGAAAGAGCTCAGAGTCACGCTGTTATTGAGAAATACCTCTTCGTCAATATGAATAGTGGACAGATTCTATGACTTCCTCTTCGTCGAATACTGATACTGAAGTCACAATGCTACATCAAGTTGAATTATGCCAGAGGAAAATGCCGGATAAAGTCTCTTTTTTGGAAATGAGTTCATTTTTAAGATTATATTTGTCATGACTTGAATCTTTATACTCGTGTGACAGTTATTCCAGTTTTACCGCCCCCCATGTTGCTTTGAGGGTTGTAGTATAGCACATCAGGCCGAATTCAGCATGTTGATTTTAAGGTCCTGGTCTTTCGAGTAAGATGTCTCAGATACTTACATGTACCTACATGTAATCAATCTCAAAATTATTGATCCTTGGGGGGGGAGAAGTTGGATCGCCTCAAACCATGTTACTTATCGATCAGCAAGGGTTCATGTTAGCTACCGTGGCATTTCTTGGGATGAAAAATTATTCAAGGGTTGGCTATATCTCAGGATAGCAAGCTCGGCGAAAAACTAATGATACTCATGGATCACATCTAATGCTCATTCTTTTGAGTGGGAGAACCAGATACTAAGACCTTTAACGAGAGGGAACTTCAAGTAGAAAAACGTACACAAGAGCTCATCTCTTGCGATCAAGATGATTATGACAAAGATAGGCCATGGAAGACGTGGGCCTATTCGGATAACATCCGATATGCTTAGGCCGACGTGTTGCATCAGAAGAAGAGTAATAAGCGAGAGACAGTTACTCGCTCAGCTCACTCAGAGACACTCTCCCTGTTCCGTAATTACCTATTTGACAATATTATTAGCCGTCTCACTATTGCTCTTAAACCATAAATATTTCGGGTTGTCCAGGTCTGATTATTTGATTTCTCAAATTGGCTTTCGTTTCCGAAACCAGAAGAAAGTTCAACGTGAAAGGCGGCTTAGATAAAACGGCTAAAAATTTATTGTCTCAACAGTTGATATTTTTTTTAACCATCGAACCAAGGATAGGATGATGGCGCGTAGCTGAAATTGTTTTTAATTTTTCCTCTTTTATTTTCCAAAACAAGTTCCGACGAATTTTTAAAACAAGGAGAATTTAAGCTCTTGTAACATGTTTATCATTGTTTTTTTGTGTAGAACAAATATATAAATATGTATTTTTGTGTATATTTGTGTATATAAATGGATCTTGTTCTCTCTATCTCCCTCTATCTCTCTTGAGGATAGGGATGGGTGATTGAGAGCATTCCTCATTTCGTCGTGGGTTGCAAGGTAATCTCTTGTTGTTTCAAAACCTTGAGAGTGAAAGAAAATCAAAATAAAACAAAATGATAATAACATTTTTAAATCCAAAGCCTCCCAAATGATTCCTCGGCAGAAACGAAATTGGGAGTGGTTCTATGGCCTGCGGAACAACTATATTCCGATTGGAGGGCAGCCCCGTTCTAAGTAATCGTTATACGCTACAATACCTGAAACAGGGTTTTAGTACTGTGCCGATGGAAGGAATTTAATTTAGATTGCTGTTTTGATCTTGTTAATTTTCTATTCTTCTGATAGAGAAATAAAATTTGTCAATAGATATATTTCCTTTTGTCCATTCCCAGCAAATAGAATATTCCCGAACATCTGAACATTCTTAGCTAAAGGCCCATGTATTTTTTTGTTTTTTCCCCCTCACATCCGGAAGACTTGGCTCAAGCTTTTTCCTGCGCCGAACCTCTGGAAAACGGAAACACCTTTCACACTGCTTCGATCAGGGCCAAATTAGATCTCACATTGGTTTCATCGAAATATTTATGATGAAAAAAATGATCAAAATATCAAATATAAATTTATTAAAATTCATGCTAGTGTTGTCCTGGAGCATCTTTCAATTCCTCTTTTACTAATCTCAATATTGATCATTAAGATATTGACTTTGAGTGTATATTGAGAATAAATTTTCGTTTCTCTGATACTCTAAAGTATGACTTGAGTCTAGCAAATGTTCGGTGAAATATAATTTCTGAATGCAAACCTGAATTCTGGTATTAATCGTTCCTGTCTCACATCACATCTACTCCTGTTCGCCATCTAATAAACCTCTATTGCTGTTACGATGATTAAGCCTTCTTTCTTCCTCTCTCTCGAGGAAAATCTCGTATTTTGAACTACCAGGCTGTTGACATCAGGAAAATGCTGGACTGAGAAGAGCGCCTTGCGTAACAGGGGGATAGTAAGTTCTTCTGTGACACGAGGAGATCGTCCATCAGCATTAAGATGGCATACAATCCGACTCAGCAGTATTTCCTAGGATCATATAGAGGAGGGTCACGTTAGGGCTACCTTGCGCTCATCGTCGCTTATCGCTGTGAACTGCCCCGGTTAATTAAAATGTTTCTGATTGAGCTCAAGGGATCCACTGGAGGGCGTCAAGTCCGACTCTACACCTCCTTTTAAGGGCGCCTGGAAAAATATTCTCTCGAGAGAAAGTTGCCAAGCATAGAGGCATCTCATCATTCGGGCTCCCTATTGATCTCCGTGGGTCTCGATCGTTCACATCTCACAGCATCACCCCGGCACCCTCTCGACAGATTCATCCACGATTGTTCTAGATGATGCAGAGTCCTTCGCTCTGCACCTTCAAAAACTCGTTAAGTCTGATTTAAATATTCCATTGGTGTAAGTCAAACGCTGTATAGACCCTCTAGGATTGGAAGTTTGGATATTTATACAGCTTATGTCGAGGGGAGGAATTTCTGATGTTTTACCTTCACTTTAGTTTTTTCCATGTGGTTTTCTCATGTAGTTTTTTCCCTCAGTCCATGGCCCTTTGGTCATTGAGAATGCGTTTCTACCCAACCGACCTAATGTAATTAATTAGCTCAGATTGCAATATTAGGAAATATCTGGCTCCAGAAGGAAATTTTTATTTGGAGGAACATGTATCCTAGATGTTTTCTAAACACGTCATGTCCTGTAGACGC
This sequence comes from Golovinomyces cichoracearum, assembly GCA_003611235.1. Lineage (NCBI taxonomy): Eukaryota > Fungi > Ascomycota > Leotiomycetes > Helotiales > Erysiphaceae > Golovinomyces > Golovinomyces cichoracearum. The sequence goes on from MCBS01024622.1 coordinate 10,070, forward strand.
CGGCTAGAGCCAACACGATAAATACACAAATGACTAACTAGATTTCGCTAGTTCAAGAACTGAACCAGAATGCTGACATCATGTGAGTGTGAACCGCTCTTACTGAGCGCTTCTAGAACTATCTGATACAAGTTATGTTAGATATGAAAAAATATTCTTAAAAAATTGCATAAATTCCCAGTGATCTATGAAAATTACGCAAATTAAATCCTTCCCGGATAATTAGAGCAGACGTGATGGGCGGTACTGCCATCGTTTCATGGCTCAGTTGGCGTTTGAATCTTGACGCAAATTACAAATTACACACTGTTTTTTCAAAGACCGGTGAATTTCAAAACTGCGGCACGAGTTAAAAGATGAAAATTTGAAACCTCATACTCTCCCTTCTCTCTTGACACTCAAAGCCAGAGTCTACATCTCTAGATGACGCTGGTCGGCTTACTCGAGATATAGAAATGAAAAGACTAGTTCAATGAATGCTCCCAAGCTTACCTTGAACGAAAATAACCAGCATTTTTTTTACAATTTTGAACAGTACAACAGGACATCACGAATCCCGCCACCTGATGAAGAATAAAATCTGTACTTATTGCAATGATTATTTATTGAGAAAAGATTAAGCCCTACCGAGGTGGGATACTAGAAAAGGCTTTCGTTAAGAAAACTAAGCGCGATATGTGTGACTCAATAAGTCCGATTTTCATTAGATGAAAACTTTGAAGAATATGGCATCGATTTATTCTTGGGAACGAAATACTCAAACCATTTTTCTTTACAGTGCTGCGGGCTATCTCTCTACAGCACTTCATAGTTACCTCGGCGGCTGAAAAACCCAAAATAGAATTTTCTCTCTGAGGTGCTATAATGCAGTCCAAGTTTTTCAGGAACAAGACAAGATCAGTAGTTTCGTGTTTAGTAAAAAAACTTCGATCATCATTGCGTTACGATAAGTAGACATAAGATATCCAGAAAAACATCACTCAGCTTGCGGCTACATGAGAAAAAATATGCCCAGTAATATCCATATTGCTTAAAGATACTCTCCTCGTGCTTCCGTCTCTATGGGAATTGGAACTGGACTTGAAACACCAAGATATCTCAAGAGTATTCCAGCAATATATTAAATTTATTCAGCAAGAGATGAAGCTAGTTCAGGCTATCTCGTCAGAATGGGAAATAAGATGCATCTTCAGGTGAAACTTCCATCAAGAATAATATTTGGTTTTTTTTCTGGTTTTTTTTGGAACTAAATTGTCATGAGGTTGTTCAAGTTCTTGTGAGTTCTCACGTGGCACCTTGATCTACATGCGCAACAACACCACCATGTTGAACGAATCTTACAATAACTCTACAAAAACTACCTGAAACTCAATTATGCTAGATTGAAATAAATTCTCAATCATTTCTCGATAACTGTGATTTTTTTTTCCCACCTCAAAATAATGTTTAATTATACAATTTGTAGGGGCCATTGTCCTTATTGTTTAATGCGCACTTGTGATCGGATCATTTCATCACGAGGTAGAAACTTCCACATCATTTTTACATTTCTTGACACCATTCTTGTCTAATATTTTCACGATGGGAAAACTTTCACAGCATCAGATATCATCTATCACTACCCCACTCACTGATTAAAAGAAACTAGAAGTAGCATAGATTTTAGGTTTTCATCAATCTACAGTAGCCAGATATCGGAAAAATCATTAAGCAATACATTACGGCCTGCGTAAGGACGACCACGGAATTTACTATACCACTAGGGTAGATTTAGCACAGTGGGGCCTGAGTAGGGGTCATTAGCGCCAAAGCTGAGGTTATTTATGGACCCGCTATTCCTAATTTGGCATGGTGCACCCCAAGTAGACATTTGACAAGGTTATTTTGTATGGTGTTTTTTTCATACTCTTGATTGTGCACATTTAGACGAGATACTGAAACTAATACTCTTTTGACCAATTTTATTACATAATTAAATGTCATGAGAATCGACTTCAATTAATTTAAAGACTAATATTTGGTAGGGCCGCCATCAGCATCTAACATAGCCTGGTATCTATCATGCATACTGCCAATGAGAACGGTGAGTTCCTGAATACTCACACTATCCCACGCCTCCTTCACGATTGCGCGAATTTGATCTGATGACCGCCGCCTTCCACCCGCCAAATTT
>MCBS01024624.1:0-12252 GCA_003611235.1 Golovinomyces cichoracearum
ATATAATTGAGACGAGAAGGAAGTCTATGGTAGATGACGAGAACAATTAGTTGAACTCGTGTTTGTCCAAGACGCGCTCGCATACAAACCTATTATCGACTCAGTATTAACCTTATTAGGAAGGTGATGATATCACGTGATCCAGAATATTTTAAGTCCATTAAGGGTCGTTCAAGTTAAGATAATACCATGTGACCGGGAATAAATGGTTACCATTAAGGAACACACATCTAATGGACATAAAGCAGGGATTTTAATCCCAAGAGATCACTGCTTGCTATTTACATGACCGACACATCATGTAGCAGAAAAGAAAAGAACATAACTTCCTAATGAGATAACCTGCACCTAGCCTGTATCCTTGACATCTTCCACCTCGGTGGTTGATTCAAAAAGGCTTCTCACGCTGTTGTGTTGGCATCCACAAACATAACCTTACAGTTGATAGGTTCGATAATAAAGTTAAACCAAACGATCCATTCCACGGATGTATCTTACGTCATACTTTGCCTTATGGAATCCCGTCATAGAAGCAGTCCTACAAGATTTGTACTAAATAACTTGCTTCTTTTTTTGTGTATGAATGACACTATTGGTTGGTTAGCGGCAAACAGCTGGCGATTCAAGTCACAGAAGTTCATGTTCAAAGAAAAATATTCGAACTGTTTCCAACAAGGAAAATATTGTGAAAAACGAATAAGTCGTAGCCATATCTAAGAATCGGAGGAAGGAAAATACAGTTAAACCTCTCTAAAGCAATAGTCCTAAACCCTAAATTTGAGGTTTTAATTGGTTCAAATTTTAAGCGCACCTACAGAAACCTCAAATTTAGGGTTTAGGACTATTGCTTTAGAGAGTTTTTACTGTATTGAAAGTGCTTGTAAGGATTGAGAGATGTTTGGTGTTTGCTTTTTAGTTTAAGTGGAAAAGCATGCTACCTCCTCTTAATTACTCCCTGTTCTGGATAGCCTTATTGAATTATTTTCTTTCCACTGGCATGGCGTGAAGTTGCAGAGATCGTCATAATGCCGGCCTCCGAAAGCCCGCGATGATGCGCTACCCGCCAACTTTGTCTCTAGATTCACTTGGTTGAAATAACGTGCAAGACATCTGTTGAAATAAAAAATGTTCTAATCAAACGTGAATTTTGGCTTTATAACCAACAATGTTAAATTCTTATCTCTAGGGTGCTAAGGGGAGGTAGGGGGTCAAAAGATCATTCATTGATTCTCTAATCCTTAATAGCTCAATAGTTTGTGGAAAAAAGAACCCCTCTAAAACTAAACATAACCTGAATAATTAAAAATTACAGCAGAGCATTTTTATTTTATAATGCGTCCAACTGGTGATCCACAACCGAGGAGGCACATGGCGGCTTCGATGACGAAGAAATTAATTACACCGGCTATTCCGATGACACCAGATAGTACGCGTACTGATACGACAGAGATTGACAACACCATCATTCATCCAGGCTCTGTAAAAATAAACGTCGAAGGTGCTTTTATTGTCGATCAGGATCCGAATTCCAATGAGTACCATGCTGTCGTTACAGCAAATGGGGGTAGTCATGACACCAAGGATATCAGATTGCCCAACCATACGGCCGTCGTGAGTCACATAGCTGTAGATGTGAGCTTTCTCTCCCAGCAGTCGCTATACAAAAGAAAAGTTTCCTAATCTGCGATAAATATATTAAGATTGGAGGATCTCTCGTAAAACTAGTTTACTTTTCACGAGAGCTCCACTCACGCGAACCAGGTGGACGGCTGAATTTCATAATTTACGAGACGGAATATATTGATGAATGCGTCGATTTCATGAAGCAACTGAAGCAAAAACAGCAGATGCTCAATGGCTCAAAACCAGCTGAACTATGTGTTATGGCTACCGGTGGTGGTGCATATAAGTTTTATGAAAAAATCAGAGGAGCCTTGGGTGTAGATGTCCTACGGGAGGACGAGATGGAATGCCTCATTATTGGTATTTCCTCTCCGCTACTTCTACTATCTTTGTGTCTGTGTCTTTTTTTTTTTGCAAAATAAATGTTAATGACCCTATTAAAAATTTAATTTAGGTCTGGATTTCTTTATCACTGAGATACCACGAGAAGTTTTTACCTACAGCGAATCAGATCCCATGCGTTTTGAGGAGCCCAGATCTCATATTTATCCATACCTTCTTGTGAATATTGGATCAGGTGTGAGCTTGATCAAAGTCTCAGGCCCTCGAACCTATGAAAGAGTTGGCGGAACATCGCTTGGGGGTGGTACCCTCTGGGGACTCTTATCCCTCCTTACTGGAGCGCGGAATTTTGACGAGATGCTAGGAATGGCCGATCGTGGAGACAACACCAAGGTTGACATGTTAGTCGGAGACATTTACGGCACTGATTACGGAAAAATTGGTCTAAAGAGCAGCACCATTGCTTCATCATTTGGTAAAGTTTTCAAGATGAAACGTGAGGCTGAACGAGAAGCTGAAGATAGCGGCGGTCTCAACAACACAGACTATCACTCTGAATTCTGTCCTGTTTCTTCATCAGAAGCCGAGTCCAACAAATCTCCTCCTTTCTCCGCTGCTGATATATCCCGCTCTCTCCTCTATGCCGTATCTAATAACATCGGACAAATTGCATATCTCCAATCTGAAATACATTCGCTCTCCACTATATATTTTGGTGGTTCGTTTATTCGTGGACATCGCCAAACTATGAATACGTTGAGCTATGCTATCAAATTTTGGAGCAATGGTCAAAAAAAAGCCTACTTTGTACGTCATGAAGGGTTTTTGGGTGCAGTTGGAGCATTCTTGAAGCGGCAACCGCCGAACTGGGGCCGAAGACAAAGTTTTGAAGATTAAATTTATATCTTCCTGGCAATTATCTCGAATATAGTGGCAGTCATACGCACCAGCGAAATTTACGGGAATTAAAGAAGTTGACATAATTTCACACATTATTTCATACAGGAAAGGTATCATTGGAATTTTTTACAAGGGAGGAAGAGACATATATCTGAAGGAATCGGTGTTTCGGGAGTAAATTTGTGTAAGCAAGATGTCGCAACGGCAAGATTCTTGATTCTGATTAGTTTGGCACTGAAGTACTTAGCCTGAACCATTTCGAGCTCTTTTGCGAATTGGTTTTATCCTAATGTTGAAGCTATTTTGTAGTAAGAACGAAATAAAAGACATCATCCTTGATTTTCTTGATAAGCTACATAAATAGACGGTGAGAAATTTCCGATCATTTCCAAATAAATTATGATGGAACCTCGCACTTGGATATCATGATTTCCGTGTAAGCATTATTAAGTTACGAGACAAAAATTACAACGTTAAAATGTCAAGGGTTCATCAACAGATTATCTCTTCTGTAATGGGATTTGCCCGTCTCTGTGTCGCTGTTCTGTCCTTTAGACTCAGCCCTACCAATGTCAAATCAACCGGTGACGCGTCCATACTTGGTTGGGGAAATAATTGATTTCTAGGGAGAGCATAACAAATTTATTACACCAGAGATTCAGGGCGTCAAGTCCTATTCCGCACCTCCTCATGGTGTTGCCCTGGGAATCGATTCTCTCTCTCTCTCTCCGGAGAAAGGAATCAAGCAGAAATGCAACCAATTCTTCAGGTCCCCTCCATCCAGCTCCGCGGGTGTCGATCGTCTTCGTTTCTCCACCACATGCCCCTCAGCATTCTCTCCCCCATCTCAACGAAATCTCTCACAGTCGTATCGTACCAGATATGTTTTTAAAGAATAACTTTGCATTGTCAAACAGTCACTGAAAAAAACGCTAATATGCACAGGGTGTTGGCGCGCAACTGGTCAGGCGTTGGTTGGATTTTTTTTCGAGGAGTGGTAGTTTGAAATTTCTACATGGCTTTTGTTCAAGAAGGGGGGTTTAGACTACGGCTGCCCGTCGTATAAAGAGTACGGGGGGGGATGACTCATGTTTTCTCTCCACATGGGTTTTTCCAACTGGGTTTTCTCATATGGGTCTTTTTTTCCCTTCATTCTGTGGTCCTTGGGTCATGGCGAATGCGTTCCTGTCCATCCGACCTGATATAACTAGCTGGCTCAGACGTAGATATTTACAAAAAGTTGGAGAACTGGATAAGCATTGCTGTTGTTTGGAGGATTATGTATTCTAGATATACTTAAGACGTCATATATCCCATATAGGGGATGGTGGCCTGGCCCACATTAGACGATAAATAATATATACAAAAACACCGGAGATTAAGATTTAATCAGAATAGAATTGAGGGCAACTTGGGAGTAAACACGAAAAAATATCATATGGTCTAGATTAGATCTAGAGGGTCAAGTAGAGGTTAAAATACTGGAATTGCTATACTACTGCGTGTCACTAGAAGGTGTGGAGGGGAATGGTGACGTACAAGTAGTAGAACCCTCACAGTCAAGTTGAGTCATAGAAAGATGTAAAGTCTTAGAGGCAATGTTTTCGAACGGTGTCTGCTTTACTCTTCATCCCATCACATCTTTTAATACTTTTTGAAAACTGAACATAGACTACGTTAAAGGCTTCCACTTTTTTTCATTGAGTATTCTCCACGCAGAGATAACTTTTTGAAATCTTTATTTGGCACTTGGATACATCAAAATAATAGCTTCGCGATTTCTGCTATAATATGTTTATGGTGAATATTTCTAAAGAGAAGATACTAAAGATTACACTATCATCAATAGAGTCGTTATCTTTTCCAATTCGCTTTGCTGCTGAATACCATCACGGTTCAGAGTCCATTGATCAGTTCAAAACCCAAACCAGGGGTATACGCCGGTTAAGGCCAGCTCCAAACATCAACTGATAGTTCAAAATAGCTAACATAATTTCATCATATCATTAAAAGTCATCTTCAGGTGCCCTGTCTCTACTTACCTGTATATTTATTTACTATTTTACAGAGCCTCCAAATTCTAGATACTTTCAGCATCAGAATCTGAAAAATCACTGCCGTACATCTCTATTAATTGATCCATTTTCGATGGGTTCGAGTCCATTATTAGTACTTCTTCTACTTTATCATCATCATCATCATCTTCTTCTTCTTCTTCTTCTTCTTCTTCTTTATTTTCTTCTACTTCTTCTTTTGTCGCTTTATCTCTTTGGTTGTTGGACATAGGTGTATTTGTGATTGAATTTGAGAACGATGAGTCAAAAACAGGACGATTTTGATCTTTAGACTTGTTGTTCTCTTCCCGTCCGGGAGATTTCTCAGCTTGTTTGCTGTTACTAACATGTACAGGCATCATAGAACGCAAGTCAATGAGTCCATCAAGAGCTTTTTGAGGAACAACATCTTCTACTCCAGTACCCGCCGCTAAAGCATCTTTTATTTTTGTCTCACCTGCATCCGAAACCAGTATTTCTTGGGAGTCGATTCCAGTAGTTGTGGTTTTCCTGTCTTCATTTTCAGTATCATTTTCACTGAAAAGATTCAGCATCTCGCCACGACGAATCATCTTCCCGTCTTCGTTCAAAATGACGTCTTCCTCGTATTCCTGTTGAAGAGCAGAGTTGTACCGCTTCCGAGAGCCAATGTCACCTAGAGTGAGTAACTCAAGACCAAGGTTGCCTCGTGGATCTGTATTAATACCAGTTGCAATTCGTCCTAGTTCTTTCTCAAAGAGCCAAGGAAAACTGATTAACGGCATACTCTTAGGTTCCATTACTCTGATGGGCTCTTCTCGTCCATCTAACACATGAGTGGAGCGACAATCAGATAGTGCCGCATCAAGCTCTTCTTTTGTCACCTGATACATGGCAGCGACAAAGGGGCCAAGCACATCAAAGTCTTTGCCTCCTGCTTTTTCGATACAAAGGCTCCTATATTGTTCTTTTAATGCATCCGAAATCTCGGCGACGACTTCATGAATCTTATAGTCGCTTCCAACACGTGGTTTTGAGAGTACGAATGTTGTCCAAATTTCAAACTCTGTACCAATTTCTTGTTGATTCATTATCTTTCGCATTCCAAGATCATATTGGCTCTTAATTTGTCGAGCGACCTCAAGAATATTACTGTCTAATTCATAACGCTGTAAGATACGCTTGTCAAATGGCTCCTCCCATTGCGGAATGAAGTTGACTCTCTCAACACGGTCATAGATCTTGCCCAGAATCTTTGTTGAATGGTATTGAAAATCCTTGGGCTTGTGATTCTTTTCCATGAAATGTGGCCATTTTTTGGGTCGTAGGCGAGTTGGCATTTGTGCCGCTTCACCACTTTTTACATAATCGACAGCTTTTGAATGCAATGCAGCAAGTTCCAAACCTTTTCACATTAGTCATTTAAACGCAATTAAAGTATGATAGAATCGATTTTGCTCACATATTGGATCTTTTACGCCTCTGCTGAGGTAGTCTGAGTTTGCAAGATGTGCGGGTGCAATCGTGCGCAAAGCGTCGTTTTTCATGTAACGAACAAAAAACTTCATGAGATCTGTTATCTGAACAGGTTGATTTAACTTCCGCGGTTCTGGAGCAGAGTAATTCATTGGCTCATTATTCCATTGTTTAGGGATTAATCTTTCGTCCCATATAACGAAGTAATCATCACCATCTAAATCTCCTCCAGAACACATACTAGCGATATCACGATCCCCAGTTGATGGAAGCACTACGACATCACGAAGATGACGTAATAAGGGATTATCGACTGCCCTTACTACTCTAAGGTCGCCGGGATGTAATGATGGATTACGGCCGATAAAACAAAGACCGACTATGATTTTATATTGTTCTGGATCATCTTTATCTGGGACTTGTATGAATATCTCAGGAAGATCTTTCTCTTCAGGATTCTGACCCGGAGAAACATCGGGCTTAGTATATCCCTTTAATGTACCTGTCTCATCTACACAGCCAAATAAAAATGCTCCGTTTTCCACAATAATTCTAGCTTTTTCTTTGAGTAGCTTTATTGACCAGGCTCTCCACAAGTGAAGCAGTGATATGACAAAGGGATCTTTTTGCGTCATAAATCCATTACGGATCATGGTTGCAATATTAATCGTCATATGATTATCATCGATGTATCTCAAGAGTAGGTTTACAGCAAGATCATCGTGCTCCATAGCATTTTGGTAGCTCTCTAGCTGATCGGAAAGCATCTGAATAAAAACATCATCTTCGACCCCCAATGTAGAGAGTATGGTAATTGTTTGCCGATTCAATGTTGCTATAGAAAACCTAGAGCATCTGATGATTTCGAGACCGTTATAAACAGCAGTAAACTTCTGCTGACTCTTTCGGATATGTACTTCTTTTTCCTTCGCTTCAGGCCATACTACTAAAATACCTTTACAACCTCCTAGTCGAAACTGGAAAGCTGAAGGTGCATTTTTAGTTCGAATACCAAGCTCCACCGTGATCATCTGAGCCAAAAAAGGACTTATCTTTCCGACACCATCAGTAAAACAATATGTGCTCTTCACCACACCGTCGTTATATTCTCTTTCTATATCTGGTAGTAGGACTATATCTGGTTTAGAGAGACCGTTGATAGCTCTAGTGGTAGAGAAGCATTGACCGAGACGGGCAGCATATTTTGCAACAACAGGGATGTGTGAGAAATTGCCCATCCACTGTCGGATATCATCACAAGATAAGTGCTCTGTCGGACAAAAGAAATATGCCCCATTTTCACGGAATTGAGAGCCACCAAATGCTAAAAATTCGTAAGTTCTATCACCAATCTGAATACCATTGAACAATGTTCGATAGACACGAGTGTAGAGCTCGTCGTCCTTTGACTTTTCAGCACATGGATTTATTCGCCCCTATCAATAATAAGCCTAATTTTAATAACTGAGAATGGATAGAGGAGTTACTTGAGATAATTCATCGGTAAACTGAACGCGTAGAAAGCGACCATCTCTATTTTCGCGTGCATAGCGCCTGAGAACTCTGTTCGTAGTTTCTACTGTTGGGGAATTAAAATATATCGTTGTTGGCGTTATTATAGCTTTTCGAACAAATGCACAATAATGGGGAATATCTGTCTCCGTGGTGAAAGCCATAATCTCACGGTCTTGAAAAATACTCATTGGGTCATATATTCGATCACCTTTTCCAACGATGTACTCGAGGATGCTTTGTGCCTTTAGAGGATTTTTAGAGGCAAGATTGGCAAGAGTCTGTATGAATTCCCTCGAGACATTATACTCATTGAGAATTTCTCGAGAAATACAGACTTCAAGTTGATAGCGCACCTCGAAAGGCAGAGATATTATGGCATCACTACCTTCGTCGAGAGTCCTAAGATCTTGTGAAGTCTCGGAATAATCAGGAGAGTCAATTACAGACCACAGGACAGCTCTCTTAGGTAGGACATAGCTAAGATTATCTAGGTCAACGATATTGATGTTGAAGTCACTAAGAGCCTGTTTCACAAGATCACTCGGTTTCTCAGCTCGGAAAACATAGGTCGTCCAGCGGCCTAAGATGAGTGAGCTAAATATACACTTGTGTGTACAAATTTTATAGATGAGTGACTTACCAATATCAATATCTGGCGTCTCTTTATGTAGCGCAACTTTTTGTCTGTGAAGAGGATACGGATCATACATAATATCAGTTTGACGGAACCACGTATCAAATTCCTCCCATCTCAGATTCTCTGTGGAATGACCTACCCTGCTATCTTCTCTTTTGCGGAAGAAGCGTGGCGGGTAATCTAGGCTTATGACAAGTAAATCAGTCGTTGAATCATGTTCTTTTCTCTGGATCGACTTCAACTGACTGAAGGGGATCTGAAACATATATTTATTTACACGATCATAGGTGCCTATTTCTGTCTTGCTGTCTAATTTTTTGCCGTCATGTCGTGGATCTCTGAATCTAAAACTGAAGTTAACCGTGACTTGATATCGTCGTAAATCAAGGCTCAGAGTAATTGATTCGTTGACTGTGGCCAGGCTCATAACTGAACCGGGGCTAATCATAATACCGAAGTGCAAACTTGCGGCTTTCAATTTCATAGTGGGGTTGTAGTAGATGTTTTTATTGATTGGACTCTGTATTTTCATGGGATCAGACATCTTTGGCTGGATATCGACAAAATATCGATGGGCTCCGTCCTCCGAAGTACAACCTATGAGGAAACGTCTCGAAGTTGCCGGCCAAAATGGGACTGCTGGTGGAGGCGTAAATCTTATCTTCCCCCTACGATTTCGCCGTCCATGAGAATCATAAATCTCGACATGAGAGACAGTGCCAAATCTTGAAAAGTTTTTCCATAAATTGTACGTAGTTTCTCCCATTGGAAGCGTACCTACTTCGATAAGAATGCTATCCCATTTCTGCCAGTGGTATGTCTGTTTAATTACGATTTGGTTGACAGGGGTGATTGTAGATGGATTACGCTTTGAAACCGGTTTTTGGATTAATGCTGGGTTTATTTTTTGGTTTTTAGGGTTGATACTCTTCTTCCTTTGAATGGGCGGTTTTTGCGGCTGATTTCTACCGGTTAGGACGGCTTTGGTTGTCGACATGTTGAGTGAAGTTTGTCAAGAGATCAGTAAGCAGGCTGCCTGGGAAATTTTGATCATTTGCGGAAAAACGAAACACGAAGGTGGAGGAGATTGACTTTTCTGAAGGATAAGGAAAATTTTCGTAATTTGTTGTTAATTCCAAAGACCTATTTGAATTTTTTGCTGCGCTTGTGGTCTTGGTGGAAATGCTGGTTCTAAAGACACATTTTGAGGTTGAGAGGGTGGTTCGGGGTTTAAAGCGCAAATGATCGGGGTTGATGGTAGTCGTCAAGCGGAACAAGGGATAAGAGATTTAGACTTGGTGAATTCTTACTAACGCCAACAATCCACGCGAGACAAATTACTTGAATAAGCACTTGCTGTTGAAAGCGGAATTCTTGGAGATATCAGAAGACAACTGTCTATTCTAGACAAGGCTTGGGCTGAATGTCGAGTAGAATGTGATAGGCCATATATTGTTGCTGCTGCGTGAAGTGATTGGGGAACTGAAGAACAGACCGTGATTGGTCGATTGAATAGAGCTACCAGTTCCGTCGTATCATTACTTCTAAAGAGTTAGACGGAGTAACCACAGGCTAAGAAGATTCGACGATAGTAGAACTGCGATGGAGACGAATTGATGAAGAAGTCTATTGATTCCTAGTATGTGCCTGGATGCTTCAGACAAAGGCCAAATGCGAATCAAACTTGTCAGCAGCCACCACCTCGTGTCAACGCGTGAGAATGACAGGGCGGCGAAAATCTGTGGCTGGATCTTGTTGCTTTGGGTACTTTTGACTTTATCTTGCCAGCCGCTTTTGGCTTTTCCCGCCATGTTTGATTGGACTTGGCCATCGGGCAGTAACAGTCATTCTAAAGCACGTGACCTAGAGATTGGTTGACATCAAGCAATATCAACCCAAACCGCAGGTACAACTCATACATTGTTTCATTTCGCTAAAAGTTTGTATTAAAATGCTTGCTCGTAGGGATACCGTGGGATATCAAGCGTTTAACATGATATTTTACAGTAGTGGAGCGAACGAATCACAGCACATCTCTTTAAGTTGTAATAAAACCAAATAATTCACATTAATGCATTCGTTCGGTGCTCCACTCCACCAGAAACCCCTGTCTCTGGTGATAGCTAGCAGGAAACCAACTTTCAACATTGCACTAAACATATCAACTCTACTACCTTACAATCTTAACGGGCACCTCTACCATGCCTCTTGCTGTCGATTACGAGAAGATAAAGGCTCAAGACGTATTAAATCCATTACTTAAAGATACTGCATTCAAAATAGTGCCTTTTGGCATTAAAATAGCACTTATGATCAAGTCTTTCGAGTGCTTAATGGCAGTCCTAAGTCTGTTAGTCGCGTTGGCCACAATTAGAGGTTTGATACGGTTTCTATCAAGGCTCTTGAAAGCTATTCAATCATGAGCTATCCAATGGAAAAGTCTTGTTGTATCAATGCAGATGTTCGAGCAGCTAATTCTATTCTCAGTAGCACATTTCACGAACCATCTGCATGGCGGCGATGAACCAAGGAATTAATTTACAGAGAGACTAAATGTCTGAAAACCATTCGAACTATTCCTATTTATTCCTTAGGCCGTACAGTTTACCTGAAAGCAGGTATTACTGCCCATTGAAATGAAATCCGCAGACATAGAGTGATGAAGAATTAAAAATGTTGACACATGCATCTTTTACCAAAACATGTCTACTATTAATTTTAATTCCTTATTAATATTAGCAGCTCCATCAAAAAACCAATTATACATTCGTCGATGATTCTGAAAATTATGAAATAGTCACAAATGAACAGTTTAATTGTGCCACAAGATTTTAAGGAGATATCAGATCTAAGGGTCTTTTTAAGGCACTCTTTTAACGGAACAGTTACGTGCGAGAGAAGCTAGGAGTATGGTAATCAAGGAGAACTACTTAAATGTGCGGATAGTACATGAGTATCAGGAAACGAATAGCCATCAAGCTAGAAGAGAGATCCAAGCTAATGGGGAGATTGAGAACCGGTTGCAGAATATAAAGGCAAATCTAGACAGAAAGAAACAAGAAAGGGAAGAGGCCGCATATTAAAAGGCTAACACTAGATTAATCAGAGAACTCTCATACTTAGGAATTTGACAATACTGTAATTGGATCAGAGACCTAGTTACTGATAGAATTCGGGCATTGCTGGTCCTCACTATAAACAGTGGTTTCTGGTGAATTGGGGCCTTGAACCATTACTATGTACTAGTCTCGATTTTCTGAAATCCGCCTCTTCCACGAGCTCATTCTTTCTCCCCGTGATTTAATCTAGCCAAGGACATCGCTCCAAGATGGTTGAAATTTTTATATTTCTATTAGGAAATAGTAGAGGTCTAAGCTTTTTGATGCGCTTACTCTTACTGAGAGAGGCGATGCGTCCTACACAACCAAAGAATATGCGATGAACGTGTCAGTTGTGGAAGAAGCATTATCTCAAAGCTCCGCATACCAATGAACAAAATAAGTAGATTAGCCATTATCAGTCAGATTGGACGAGGCCTCAAAGACTGTCATGTTAAGTATATTTTTTTTGATCCTTCTCAGACCCAGATTTGAATTAACTCTAATGGGATCATAACTAGCTTTAGTAGTATATCAGTAACTAATAGTGGTATGCCATCTGGGCTGTTCTCCCAAGTAGAGTCTGGGTAGCTTGATCACATGCCCCACTCGAGGCAGGAGAAAGCTG
>MCBS01024625.1:913-12252 GCA_003611235.1 Golovinomyces cichoracearum
TGATAAACCAGAATGCCAATTCTTTCATTCAGTGGACAGAAGTCAATGTTAGCTTCATCTGATAAGTCAAGTGAAAGACCAAGACTGATGGAAGTTGGTCGATGTCAAAACTAAACGAGAGATCGAGTCGCTTTGTTTGGCCCTATTTATAATATCAACAAGAGAGAATGTCCTAGCGATATAACTTATTATTTTACTCTAACTTTTAATCTCATATAGAAAGCTATCCCATTCATCTACCTCAGGTAAGGGCCGTCTCATGACATTCTTTGGGCACGTTTTAAGTTGCTTTCCCTGTTTATTAACCGAAAATTCGCTGATTGGGCGATGAAATTAACATGATGAGCAATATTTCTTGACTTCAGAATCCATGGTTAAGTTAGTTCTGACTAAATAAACTAGAGTTAGAATTGGAACAATCAGTAACTGGATAAAATTTGAATGTGAGGATTGTTGGAAGAATGTGTGGTGCGAGAACAAGACCTGGGATAATCGCGAAAATAATCCGTATAAAATCCAATCATAACGAGCAGCTATTAATGCAATCTAAAAGAGTCACATGACCTGAAAAAAAGTTTTGCGTGTTAACGTTCAATTTCCCAAGTAAATCGAACCCGTGATACCACACGACTTGTCCCGCGAACAACTTTTCCGTTAATCACCATATCCGTCGCTCACTCTCTCTCCCTCTTTTCTTTGTTTCTTTGACTTGCCATTGAGCCCAACTGGACCAAGTCATCTTGATCACATGAGAACTCTCGTTCGTTTGAAAAAAAAAACATACAGGAAAGAACAGGTTTCAAGGCTTAAGAACAGCCATTTTCTTCTTGGTTTGGTTGACTTCAGAGAAACATTCATAAAGAGAAATTTCCCGGGGAGACATAAGTAAAATTCTAAATTCCGGGATGGCGAGAAAAAAAAAATAAAAAAATACCTCACATTTGACAGAAATACGTTTCCTCAAGGAGGGGTTCCTAGATTATCCTTTCCTCCCCAAACTGCCTGCTATCCGTACAAACGCCCGGAGAGGAGGAATGCTTTAGTTAATAATAATATAAATATTATTTAATAGTTGGTAAGAGAAGGGAACTAATAAGATGGATGTGTTTTGGGGGGGGGGGTGATTGTTGAAACTCTTCTCTCGCTCTCAAGGTAAAAAAAAGTAAAAAAAAGTAAGAAAACAAGAAATATAAAGGGGAAAGAAGACGCTGTGAAACATCTTCTCACTCTCAGATCGCCTAACATCCTTCACCCAAATCAAGAGTCCGATAACCCTAGGAATTTGATTTACAAAAAAAATACCCTAGAAATGGAGGATCCTATTGGTACGCTCAATATTTTCTACAAATTGAAGCCTTTTATTTCAGGGTCCTAGGACGATAGATTTGAGAGGGACGATTGTCCGTTCATTCCCATGTCGAAGATTGATTTTTTATTTATTTTTTTTTTCTTAAAAGCATTGACTTATGCTACAAAAAAGGGAAAATGAACAGTTTGGAGAGTGGGGGAATTAGACCATAGACCAGATGACCTGCTTGGGAAAATAGAAATCGGTTTCAAGTATCACGGAAATCTGTTTTTTTATTTCCCTTGAGAGAGGATTTATTCTGGCATCACGTTCGCTGCCCGTGAAGAATTTAAACCCCCCCCCCCCTTTTAGAATCCTTTGTTCCATTCACTCTCGCTCTCTCATTGGTAGGAGCGAAACGAAGAAGTGGATTCTCGCAAACGTTGATTTCCACATGAGACGAAGGGGGATTGACTTGGTTCGAATTTACGTTGAGCCGAGAGGAACTTTTCAGTCTCTTCTGGAAGACCAATTGATCGTCATGGGAAAATGCGGAAGTAATGAAGATCGAATGGTGGAGCGGATACACCGTCTAAGGTCGTTTCTCCTTCCAAGTCGAGTCAAGTGAGGGTGGGGAAAGCTGGTTGGAATCCCGCAAGACCTTTTACCCCCCCCCCCCACTCTACTGTCCCTGTCTCTCTTTTCTCTCGCGGTGATGATGCCTTTCGTCGAATGACCACAACATACCTGGATAGTCCCCAGGGCAGGGTAATTTCTTTTCACGATTTTTCTTCATGGTCGACATTCACAGTTGAGATTGCTTGACCTGTAGGGCGAAATGCTCGGCCGCTATCGGTGAACGAAATCTAAAGATGAATTTTCCAAGACGTTAAAATGAGGCATTCTACAAAAAGTGGACATATCTTCCGTAAAAAAACACCTGCATGGGCACAAGAGCTCCAAAACTCAGGTTTATTGAAATCTTTATGTATTGACTACGTAATTAGAACAATTCTGGGTCGGATGGTGTAGTGGTATGCCATCTGGGCCGATCTCTCAAGTAGGGCCTGGGGTAGCCTGGGCAACCTACCCCATTTGAGACAGGAGGAGGGTAGAGACGGGAGAAGAAAAAGCCGTGTGACTTAGCAGAGGTACTTGCAGAATTGAAACCTGAGGCATGAGTGTTCTTATGTATAAAGTTGCATCGCCTAGAATGTATATAATCATTGAAATTGTGTCAGGGCTAAAGGCTGCAAACACAAATAAAAAAAATGGTTAAACAAAAAAAAAAGTAATCAATTTTGCGATAGACAGAGGCCGTTCCCCCCCCCCTCGAAATATTGGATCTCTACTGCCCTTGATTCACCACTCAGATCAAATATCAGAAAATGCTTCCTAATACTCATAATGAATGAAATCCCGTCCAAGGCATCTACAAACTGGGATCGATCAAATAATGATTATATTATAATATATACACATAAATTTTTGATACTATTTGAATTCACTTTTTTAATTTGATGCCTGGAGTGGCTCATACGTCCACAATTTTTTAAGCTCATTTACATAGATGAGTGGAAACATCTTGATAAAAACTATTCTCGCAGCCTGCCTAGATAATTTCTTTTATTTTTTGCGCCCCCCGTTTCATGCTCGGTATCCTTCAGGGCAATGCACTCTTTGACAAAAAGCTGGATTGGATGTACGAAGACCACACCAGCCTTGGCAAGTCGCGAGATGAGCTTTGACAATCATGAGAATTGTCGCTCGTGGTATAACGTCGGTCGCTGATTCAGAGGTGGTGGCTGGGGATTGGGCTTTGTGCGAGCGACCTGAGCCCCCCCCCTCATCTCCTTTAGCCATCTGACCAGTAATTGGTGCGAGTCCATGGTCAAAATTACTTTTTGATGCCGCTTGTGTTTGGATTGCTATGAATGTTAATGTCCCTCTACTTTTCCATATCTCCGCTGTTCCTTCCAAGATCTGAGATCACGTCCTCTGAATGGTCTGCTCGTGAAGTTTAGACGCGACCCCATCTGCCATACCTTGTGTACCTAACCACAATTGCAGCAAGACATATCATTTTTAAAACAGACTTTAGTCCGGTCAGTGCTTACACGGTCTCCATATCTTTTTGACGTTCAGCCGGAGGCATAAGTGTAAAATAACAATGACGACTGTTATTACTAACATCTCGCAAGCAATTATTCCTCTTTAATCGACATGATGACGGCTACCTCTGGAAATCCTATGTTATCGAGGGAAAAGATCGAAGACCATGCTGGCATTTACAGTAGAAATAACTGCGGCGTGCGAGATATAAAAGAATTTTCGGTGGGAAACTTGTGTCTTCAAGGGAAGACAGGAGCCTCAATTCCATTATTTGATTATGGCCACTTGCGTGTATCATCTCGTCTGTAAGGCAAGGGATGCCTGGCCACTGATTCTTAAAACAGAACTTGGTGACATCAAGATCACGTGGCAGCCGTGCACAGGCCCAGGAAGAGAGAAATGTAGGGAGGCCTTAGAGGATACCACTCGCATCGTCCTGGAATCATTGTAGCTGTTGTTTTGCGGTGTGCACCCGACGAATTGAATACAGCCGAGCCCCCGTTGTAACGATATTGATCTGCCCCGATGAGTTTAAGCAAAATATCGCTTGGAGCTTATCGGCGTATATTCATTGGCCAGACTGTCTTATCTTAATATCTTTAAAACGGGGTCTCGACTGTGTTTGCTCTGACTAACCGCGGACCAAGTAAAAATATATTTCACTTGCAACGGAGCAAACCCGATTTTGATATCAGCGATTGCTTTTTTGAAGCCGCACAATTTTGATGACCATTAGAGGCGAATCAAATATGTCAATTCCCATATATATCGATAATTACTCATCTCCGTTGCGTTTTATGGAATGAAGCAATGAGGCTGATTTAATGGCTATCAGGATTGTGGCTACAAGGCGTGTTACACGACGATTTTGTTCAATTAAAAATCCCTGTTTGTTAGCCAAATGTAGCAGCAAAACCTACCTATCCTGATTGTCGTGGGGCATATGTTTGAATTTGGAAGAAATTGCTTCGCTTTCTAAGGTAATTGTGATTATATGAAAACCATTGAATAGGTGGAACGTAGTACTTGGAAATCGTGAGCCAGGGGAATGAATTGACTTCAAGCGTCACCAGGCATTAGAGACAGAGCCGATTATAGATTTGGGTTGATATTTTTAACGTGACCGGGCACGAGCCCAGTATCCAGTGGGCATGGTATGGGTAGGTGATCCCGAAAGAATCAATACTACCTCCATGAAGGGAAAACTAAAAGAAGAAAATATAAATACAATTCTATGCTCGGTGCCCTGCGCCTCGCTTATGTAACCGGGGCTATACTCCAAAACATTTAATTCCACAACCACAACTTGGCTTGCGTCAACTATCGTCGTATTGCCCAAAGTCGGTTTTCCATCCCACCACCTGCCGAAGCAAGCGTAGCGCGCCCTGTCTTTAAAATTTCGGTGGCACTGTCCGAAACTAAGTCTTAGCGTCCACTAACCCACCCCAAAGTCGAAAACCCCCCGAACAATGTCAATTTCATCATGCCTGTCGATGATTTCTTCTCTCGCATTTCACGTCCCTACCTTTCCTCTCATTGTATGCCATGATAGAGCAGCGGTCCCTCATAAGCCCGAAACCGGGCTTTGTATAATATGAATTGTTTTCCTCTTCGCGGCCGTACGTGGTATGGTAGGTTTGTAGTTGAGAACGGTGGCTCACTAATGAGAAAAGCTCTTGGTTGCAATGGGAGCAGTTGATCAGTCGTTAAGATAGGATGGTGAGTGGCAAGGTGAAGTTGAAGGCCTTGTGTAAGAAAGATGAGACAAATTAACAAGGGGCCGTTGGCCGAGGATATTCTTGTGCTTGCTTTTGATTGCGCCTTGGATTCAACTCTTCTTGGCTATTTCAGATATGCAGAGCTTATTGAGCGTTTACACTGGCAATATGTGAAGGTAAAGAGTCCAACACTGCCGGCAGGTCGACAAAGATATTAATGTATTATCAAACAGAAGTTTATTAGGATCTATCTGCGGTACGTTGCTTTTTTGAAACAAATCCCATTATGTAGGGTCTAACACCTTGAAATAATCTGTCATATTTGACATCTAACTTGATGATACAAGGGAAACCGCCCGTGGAGAGAAACTGTGAACGGGAGGAAGAGAACGGCGATGTCTTCTGCTTCATGTTGATTGAGGCCTAATTAAAAATTCTCGTTAATTTTCAAACAAATAAACAAACAAACAAACAAACAAACAAAGTGAACCGCTAATCATCATAATATTTGGTTATTGTGCCGTATTCTGAATACAAGTTTAGGGGGGGAATCCATACTGCGCATAGTCTGACAATGTACGCCAGGATGTAGGTAGATGCCTTGCATCAAGAAAGGGCAAGTAGGATTAAGTTAACTAATTTGGTTAGATCTTACTATTTGAGGTAGCTGTCAAGTTGAACCTACGATTTTTCCACTCAAGGAGGAATATCTCATCTCCGACGACGGGAAAGGGAAGAATTGACCCTCGGAATCTAGCTAGGCTTACCTAGAAAGAAGTAAGGATCAGAGCCATCGAGGATCAAAAGAAGTATGATTCAAGCAGGTAAATCACTGCTTGATCCAGGAAGAAGATCCATGTCGCTTCAAACCGCGTTTTTTGAGCTTATATGTCACGTGATAAACTGAGAATAGTTCGCGTTTCATCCCAAAAGGCCTAAAGTGCATACCCACGTTTGTTAGATTGCGCACGCCCATTTGCATCAGATACAATAGACCTTCCTTTATCCTATTTTCTATATTTGTGTGATACTTCTTCGCTCCAGGGAATTTTGAGGATCAAGCTTTAAGCATAAAATGCCTACGTCTCCTTAATGTCAACAAGCGAAGGAGAGGCCTCATACCACAAAAACTACACGCCTGGATCCGAAAAAACTTGCCCGATTTTTGGCGACTCTTTCACAATCGTTCTACATTCTGTCCCTTAAACACTGAAGCAAAACTCATGCAGCAGGAAATTTTTTCTTTCACTCTACGCACCTACGATCCCTAATAACAAAAGGTTTTAACTTGCCGTTCAACAGAAGAATTTAAATATTTGTAATAACCGAAAGATCATATCTCAATCTTATACTCCTCCACATTTCTCTCCTACCTGGGCTAATGCGAAACTTCGCAACAGAAATCAGTTCTAATCCGAAAAAAATCTGAATCTAGTCGATCATTGACCAAATTCAATAATATTTGATGTGTAACCCAAAGGACGACAACCAATATCGATGAAGTAGTCAAACGCTGAATATCCCGTGTTCGAAGGAATCCCTTGTCGGCATTTAGGAATAAAGGTAATCTGTATACAAAAGTACGACACGAAAGAAGCCTCGTGATACTCACGATTAAAATTTTACAATGAACCGCTTTAGAAGGAAAAAGGATGTTCGAGATACGACTGAAGGTGCTTCCCGTACATCAACTGAGTCCGAAGCTCCTACGATATCATTCACTAAAAGATCTTTTCGATTGGGGAAAAGAAACATAGAACCAGAACCAGAATCGAAACCGGATATCAATCTTGATTCTGTGCTGCCGTCGAATGAAAATTTTCGTACTAGTTTACTCATGCATGGTCTTTCTGCTCGTTTTTCTATGTTGCGAGAGCAAGACGACTCAGATTCAAAAATGGGGAAAGCTAGCGATGATAGTGTAATGTTCTCTAAACGCATATCGAAATACAACGACCTTTCTTTTCTTGACCATAGTCTCTCTGATATTGCTGAGGCTTCAGTACACAAAACGAGCAATCAATTTTTTGAAATGGAACGTGCCGTATCAAATATATCTCTTCCCTGCGACAAATCAAAAAAAGAATTGAAATCATACTCTAGTATAATAAATCGATCAAGGCCCGGTGAAGGTAACAACTTATTCGGTGGACGTCAGAAAATTAATGTCGGAAATCGTGTTCTCTATGAGGACGACGTCGGACTGTCAGCGTACCAAAGGGAACGAAGATCTGAAAGAGAAAGATTACGGCAAAAGAGCGAGATTCTAGGAACTCTGCCTTCTGAAGCGCTATCAAATGGAAACAATTCTACTAAACATTTCTCTTCAGAAATGTCATCAAGAATACCTGAGAATCGCCACCACTCTCCGACTCTAACCAGCCCCCAAAATGAAACTGGGAGTAAAAAATTCACATCCGAAGAAATTGAGAGAGTTCAAAACGGGAATAATCCATCAGAAAAACATGGAATGTACGAGTCAGGGCTAAATAGTTGTCGTCATGAGAAATCGGCATTTGGAATGACAAAACATGATACGCAAACTCGAAATAATCTCAGACCTCTAAATGAAAATTCTTTACAACAGAATAAAAGCATAAACCACGAGGTCGCCATGTCAAACTTCTCATCAACCCAAATTTCAAAATTTGGAGGAACTTCTGTATCAAATGTTAAGAAATACGGACTTGTGTCTCCACCTCTAAGTCCTCCATGCTCCGCCAAAATTAAAAGTTTGGCTCTCAACCGGAGCTCTAGTGATTCAGTAGCATCTCTTTCTTTAAAAAGTCCACCTTCGACGTCAAATCTCAATGACGAATATTCTCAAGACTTGTTTAGCTCTTGGTTCTCGTCGCCGAGGGAAAAATTTCTTTCAGAAAATTCTCCTACTAGTAACCCAAGCCCGTCAAAATCAACCCATCATTCCTCAAATCCTGAAACGAGGTCTCTGTCAGCGGAAACTACTAAGAATAACTGCAATTTTGGTCCAGAAAAGACCCAAGAATTACAGCTCTCAACAAGTCCTGAAAATTTGTTCAAAAATTCATCACATAGATCATCTCCTCTCTCATTTGGCTCTCGATCTAATTCGTTTACTTCGTCATCTGTTAAAGATGCTATTTTGAATTCGTCGAATCTTCTTGACCACTTAGAAACTCGGTATCAAACACCTACAAAACCTAATGATATTTCAGATTTTAAAGATCCAGAGATTAATAGTCAAAAAGACGATACTGATTCTTCCAGTCTCCATCCACCGAGTGCTCCCGAACCAAAACACAGCTCAGAAAAAACCGACAGAGCTGATTCACCTGTGACAGAAATACCAAATGAAATCATTGGAATGGTTCGACAGCACATGCGGTTTCAGAGTAATACTTCATCCGTGTATGGGGCACCACCTTCAATCGATCAATTCGATCTAGATTCTGATATCAAATGTGCTGGATCACATAATGATTATCTCATCAAAACAAACCCCTGGGAAGAAGAAAATGATGAAGGAGGTTGCACATTACTCTTACAGGAAAACGAATTAAAAACTCGAGAAGCCGCATTAGATCCACCAATTTCTCCGAAGAAAGATCACGTTGGTTCTCATACGAGAGAAGACGTGGTTCAAAACAAGCTACTTGAAAAGGAAATACTTCAATCAGCTGCAAAAACTCCGAAAACTACCACACTTCTGCCCCCAGCGACTGAAAATTACGACCCTCATTTAAATTTCGATGAGAAAATTCGCCAAACAACCAAACAAAAAGGAACTGGCAATTCCCACGATCGTATATGTAGCATCGATACGCAGAGAGAGCGAGATAACCTTCAGAATGAGCTAGCCTCTCGCAAACGACATGTGCAAGAGAAAATGAAGAGCTTTGTAGAATCTGATAGCCACTCATCCATTCATCCGCATATACCTGAAGTTTCAAAAGATATTCCATCGAGGAATAGTGCCTTTGCAATTCTTCGGACAAAGAACAGTCGTGGATCTGTCAAGCCGAAGGATAACAATACAAAATCCATAAAGAAGTTCGGCCTTGTAAATCTCTCGTCTAGTAATGTCTCAACACCTAAGAACAATTCGGGTGAAGAAGACAATGATGGGGAAATTGGGTCAACTGGAAATTTAATTATTTCAAAATTTCAAGGTGCCAGCCCCCAAAGCAGTGCCCGTACCGATTTTCAACATGAGCGCGAATCCAAGGTTTCTAGTAATTTGCGGAAGTTAGATAATATAAATATCGTATCTTCTTGGTCTGAGTCTCACAAGAAGGATGGCCCAATTTTACAGTAAGTCGATTCATTGCTCTTCAAATGAACATCCAAGAAGAAAAATTTAATCAACCCCTATTAAATAATTCTTATTATGATCCATATAATAACGGGTTTACCAAAATAGTGTCGATTTACAGTCATCCGAAGGTCACCATGTTAGTTCCATGAATAATCGTACCCCAAGTCGTATTAGACGATTCCTCGATGATCCGGAAGAGAATCTCCTAACTACGAATAAGAATTATTCCGAAAATAGTCCTCTTAGAGAATCCTCGGAAACTTCGTCCTCCAAAACATTTTCTACTAGCTCCCAGTCCTACAGTGATAGCTCAACAAATTCAGTCTATTGCGAAAATGACATTACTCATCAACATGCTGAGCCACGAAATATTCCAAGCGTTAAACAGCATTTAATTCACTGCTTGTCATCCTCTACTTCGAATCAATCAAATGTGCCGCAAAGTCTCAGGAGCTTAGTACCCAATCCAGTTTACACACCTCCACAAACCTCGGTATTAAATGTACCAGCTGAAAATTCTTCTATCTCCGCGATTACCAACAAAAAATTACCGCCCATTCCACCCTCTGCTCCACGTTGGCAAACCAAACTATCTCGTTTACAAGCACCATACAAGAGAAAATCTGATGAGAATACCACGATTTTTTAATCAAAAACCAAGGGGGACAGCGGGACCCACCAATCGTCTTTCATAATTAGAGAGGCAAAACATCAAGACCGAACCTTTTTTTTTCACTGGTAGATTTTATTTGACAAAACTTACTGATGAGAGCCGAAATACTTATCTCTGTATATTTCCCACCATAATTTTTGGGCTTTAAAATCTTGGAGCTCGTCCGAGGTAAGAAAATGATGATGGGATACCTTTCTTCAACTTGGATTTAACACAAGTTATTTGCATTCAATATTTATTTTATCTATAAATTGTGTAGGTGTTACTTTAGGAAATGGTGGTGTTGACTCAAAAAATTTAAGGATATCATGTCGGCTTTCATGCGTAGTGCAGTAATTATATACATACAAAAGTAGTGGCTTAATCTTCTGGCAGATGATATAAAAAGAAACTCAGCTTTGTACCAGATGCTCATTTTCCTTACAACACATATTAACAAATAAATTTAATTAAAAAAATTTAACATGTCCATATATGACTTGAATCTATGAATGAGGAAGAATTACTGATACTTCGTCGAAACAGTTTTTATTATGAATAATATTAGAGAAACGGATGTTCGAGAAATCAGAATGCGAACGAAGACAGTTAACAAAGCCCGAAGGCGATGAGGTGTAATACAGAATTAGCACGGTGATTGAAGAAAAAAAAGAAATTTAACAGAAACTACACAGGGTTACACGTGGATAACTGTGAGCTGCCAAGTTGATGACAGCTCGACAATAGAACTCTATGTTAAATCCATGTAGTGAGTGCAACTACAAAATTCAAACTACAGAACCTCAACTCTTTTCGAGATGGATCCTCACTAAACAAAGTTGATGAGCACATAATTTAAGTGAATAGCTTTAATCCATGACCGTAATAATTACCAAAAAATCATGTGCAAAAAAAGTACTGNNAGTGTGACTGAGCAACTATTATTTACGGTGATTGGGACCTTATTTTTTTTTTCTTTCGGCGGTTGAATGACAACTATGTGTAGTAAAAAACCAAAAAAAAGAGCATCAAGGCGAAAGATCATCGTTGTTTCTATTGCCTATACTAACGTAGAATCCGAAAAAACTGTAAAATAAAAAAATAGTTCTCTTTTTTCACCCCAAATTTTGTGAACGCGTGTGTATGTGTTTTTAGTGTCTTTTTAAATGTATCCGTCTCATTTATCAGTGTGAAATGAGCGCGAGTTCAGTCGGGTCAGGCTGAGTACAATTGCCGCGCGCCCTTAATTCGGGCGGAACGTTAAAAAAGCTCGGC
>MCBS01024626.1:0-12272 GCA_003611235.1 Golovinomyces cichoracearum
CAAACGCCCCTAGGGAGGCACGAAGCTGGGCTCTGCCTGTGAGCCTGCTTGGCGTTAAACTAGAAAAAAAAAAAAATCCAATCTAACCCATTTAAGCTTACGGTCTATCTATTATACATGCATGCCGAACAAGAACCCCAATTCAAAGTACTGGAGAGGTACAAAGTTCTGGTCAGATTCTGGAATTATTGTATTGGCCTTGGGGCGAATATAAAAGAAGTGGAAGTATAGCTGCATGGGAAGAGGTGGAGGTATGATATGATCTCATTTTGATGAGGATCTTGGACTATGTTAGTTGAGTTTTAGGTCTGTCGATATAATGTGGGCTAAGAGACTTGATTTGAATTTTGTTGTCGGAACTATAAAGATAAATTACGGTGGAAGGTGCTGCGATCCACCTCTTGGTAGTATTCGTCGGTGTGACTGAGTAGCATGGACACCTATCTCACTTGGGAAGAAGCACACTGGATATCTTACATTACACGATGGCTATATAAAGTTTAATGAAAGCGTTATTTGATATCTCCAAGTTTTGGGGGCGCTTCCCGGGGAGGATATTCATTGATGAGGCTGGACTACTGGTTAGGAGAAAGTCATTGTACCTCGTACTAGAATCTAATAATAAAATCTGAGATAGGAGTGTACTTACATGCAAGATGAATCATCTAGCACATAAAAATCGACAATATGTCATTGCAATAAGACTGAAAACGCAATAAAAACAAAGATCCAAAAAAATGCGATTGTTCTGTGGTACACCTTCTGAGTAGGGCTCTCCGAGTAGAGTAAGTGTGTTCTAGCTGAAAGCTTCGCTCATGAGAGGGCACTCAGATCATACTCATGAAAAGCCCACGGCGCGCGGTATCGAGTAAATTTCAAAATAATCAAATTTTTAAAGTACATACCTATAGTAGGCACAGACTACCGGGAGGGAGAAAATGGCTATTTGTTGCCCAAAACACCCTTGAGTGAGACCGATATGAGCTATACAAAACAGAAGCGGCCAAAGATTAATCCGAGTTAATCCTATATTCGCGATCTTTCGATCTCATGCATAAATAGCGCTCAGATTTTGCCCGAGGAAAAAATACTGAAAGACCTCGTCATCATTGCCGTCACAAAATCTTAGCTTATTCGTGTTTCTCATTGGTTGGACAGGCCACAAGCTGGTTATTTTATTTGATGGCAGTGACTGTTGCTATACATGACACCTTAAACATATGAGATAAATTGGTTCGCTGTCATCTTATAGCCCATCGTACTTCCAGTGAAAAGATGAAATTATTCATCTTCATACTTTTATACTTGAAGGCGTGGATTTATTTCAACTTAATCACAAATATTTCTTTTGACATGAAGCTAGTAATTAATGTGTCGGGGCACTAAGCTCCGGAACTGCACACTACATTACGTCATTCTTTAGCTTTGCATTAGCAGAAATTTGATTGGTCAAATTGAATGTTGTGAGTAATCCGCAGACGGTATGAAACTGCAGTCGAATTTAGCTGTAGATCTTTTTGAGGCACCAATATGTCTACACTCAAGTACATATCTTCCTCTATTAAAAATATTAAAGTGAAGCAGAGAGATTTAAATACAAAATCGCTATTTCTGCGGGGAAATCTCCTCAAAAGTTCAAGTCATGTTTCTCCATATCTACAGTACGCCGCTACCAATGCTACTACGGTCATAGATCAGCGCCAATTTACCACATCTTGCCGTATAAGAAAAGCTGATACCCTACAAGACTTGCAGTTCAGATCGATTGAACGAGAGGCGGAAGTAGTAGATGCGTGCATTGTCGGCGGTGGTGAGTTCCAAGATCATTAGAAAAAAATATCAGTTAGAACTGACTACTATAGGTCCCTCGGGCTTGAGTGCAGCAATCAGACTAAAACAGTTGGCTAAAAAAAATGGAAATGATGACTTTCGTGTAGTGCTTTTAGAGAAAGCCGGCGAGATAGGTGGACATATTCTCTCTGGGGCCGTCATTGAGCCCACAGCAATTGATGAATTGATCCCAGATTGGCTGGCAGAAGAAAATGAAAATAGATTCGATGGCACCACTCCCGCAAAGAGCGACAAAATGCGATTTCTCACGAGATCTTTATCCATTCCACTACCAGCACCACCACAGATGAATAACCACGGGAACTACATAGTTAGCCTCAATAATTTTACCAAATGGCTTGGTGAAAGGGCCGAGGAACTTGGTGTTGAGGTCTATCCTGGGTTTTCTGCTTCCGAGATTCTATATCGTTCAGATGGCTCAGTCAGAGGTGTTGCCACCAATGATGTGGGTATTTCCAAGCAGGGAAAGCCCAAAGAAAATTACGAGAGAGGTATGGAATTTCATACTAGGATTACACTGTTTGCTGAAGGCTGTCATGGAAGTCTCTCCAAACAGCTTATGAAGAAATTTGATCTACGAAGTGACTGTCAGCCGCAGACATATGGTTTGGGTATCAAAGAAGTATGGGAGATCCAACCAGAAAAAGCAAAAAAGGGCGAAGTTGTGCATTCACTTGGTTATCCGCTCCCGGCGGATACATATGGAGGCGGTTGGTTATATCATTTTGGAGAAAACATGGTCAGCGTAGGATTGGTAGTTGGACTTGATTATTCAAATCCCTGGCTCTCACCATACTCTGAATTCCAAAAAATGAAACATCATCCACTTTATAGATCTGTGCTGGAGGGTGGTAAATGTATATCATATGGTGCGCGTGCCTTGAACGAGGGAGGCTTCCAGTCTATACCAAAAGTGTCTTTTCCTGGTGGTGCACTGATCGGCGATACCGCTGGTTTCCTGAATGTTCCTAAAATTAAGGGTACACATACAGCAATGAAATCTGGAATGCTTGCAGCAGAAGCAACATGGAATGCATTAATAAATTCTGAAAACGAGACTTTATTTCTTTACGAATATGAGGAAGCTCTTCGAAAGTCCAGCATCTGGAAAGAACTTAGGGAAGTTCGTAATATGCGCCCATCATTTAATAGCCCACTTAAGTCGTATGGAGGTATCTTGTATTCCGGCCTTGAGGCTTATGTTTTGAAAGGAAGAGTACCATGGACCTTAAGCCACAAGAGTACTGATGCTGCTGCGACTAAAACAGCTGATGAATGTCCCAAAATTTTGTATGACAAGCCAGATGGCAAGATCAGTTTTGATATTTTAACAAGCGTTAGTCGTACTGGAACTAATCATGAGGAAGATCAGCCAGTGCATTTACAGGTGGAAGACCACGAAAAGCACACCCTGATGACATGGCCCAAGTACAAGGGTATCGAAAATCGATTTTGTCCTGCAGGAGTTTATGAATACATAGAAGACGAGACTAAAGAGATTGGATTAAGATTTCAGATAAACTCTCAGAAGTAAGTACTACTATAACTGTTTTTTAGTCGCTTAAGTGATGGCCTTAACTGACTCAATAGTTGTATCCACTGTAAAACATGTGATATCAAAGTACCTGGGCAAGGTAAAAATCACAAGTTATTTACTCTGGCGTTTTCTTACTAAATTTATTAGATATTAATTGGCATACTCCTCAAGGAGGGGAAGGGCCTAAGTATGTCATGACATAGAGGAATTTGCTCAACGACTATAAATGAAAGCCTATTCTCAGTAATTGGGCTACAACAAAACCTCAGACCAATTTAAGAAGCTCTAGCCTGACTAATATTCTTCTGTCCGTAAACGATTCAGACCACGTGCAGGTATCTATTTCAACATTTATTATATTTACTGCAAATCTAAAGTCGTCGACGCTACGAGGTGATGCTAACATAATAGCCAGAATGCACGAAGGAATTAGTTAAGAATTAATGCTTAAAGTGTTTTAAAATTGTGCGCATATCACTGGTATGAATTTATGCTAGCACAAGTGTATGAAATTGAATGATATTGTAAGTAAATTCTATATATATATATATATATATATCTTCTTCTCTACATTACCAGCGCGAATGACATCTATATGTAGCCCATGATTTCACACTAGCATTATAACGTGATGTAAAATAACTCTACTCTAATCCTATCGTCCCTTCTCTGACGCTAATATTTATTCAACAATAATCTGTTCTTGTTGAAGATTTTCTGGCTCTTTTACTGGATAATTTGGCGTGGCAATCATGAAAAAAAAGGACTGAGAAGGCCAAGAAACAATAAATCAAGCAGAAGAGCCAAATTCTGTTTCTCATGACTAACTTTGAGCTCACAATTGCCTTGACCTAGCAGGGAAGGTCAGGATTGGGTCAAAATTATAACAATGAGTAATCTAAGACGTTAAAGGTGCATGAAGTTGGCATACTTTGTCTATCGAAAATGAAGATAAATACGAGCGACTTTGGAGTATAAATTTGCTAGAATCTGACGCCACCTCAGATTGATCTAACGCCAAACTAATTGCAAATTATATCATCAAAGAAAAGATGAATTAGATTCGATGGTCAATCTGATAAAGCCCATCGGCTAGCCACAATTGTTCGTCTGGGTAACTGCTAACAATCAAAATCACAGGATCATCATGTTTTATTTTTTTCTATGAAATTCTATGAATAATTGTGAATATATTAGTCACTAACATGAGTCAGATTACTTTTCACAGTTCCTCAGCCCTATATGCATTGAAATATATATCACCTCATTTCTTGCCTCCCATTCCCCGAAATTCGAAGCATTGCTTTCATTCCGTCCTTAGTTTTTCGATTTTGTCGTCTGACATCTCGGCTCGAGTTTATAGAAATAACTTTCGTTTTCTACTACCCTGAAGCGAAATCATAGTTCCTTAAGAAATGACTGAGTGTTTGCGAATTCTGATTGAAAAAATATTCACATCCTGTTGCTTGCCTTTCTCAAATTCTGAAGATTCGTGATTGATTGATTGATTCGGGTTTGAGCTTCAAACATAAACCTAGCACAGTAAGAGTATGAAAACGGTAGACCTGGCACGGATTAACCCTGTTGGAGTGACCTGCTCGTTTTTACCAAGTATAGCACTATTAGGTAGGATATTTATAAATGAATCAAGACAAAATTAAACATACATATAAAACTGCAAAAACCTAACCTAATTTTTAAAAGGAAAATACAAAGGAACCAACTATCAACATGCACTAGACAGAAACTGAAATTCTTTACACCGCATCCTGTCCCATCATCAAATTACTTAGGCAGTCAACTCCAGTCTTCGTATCCAGGTAAGGATATGTTTGACAGTCAGTACTAGAAACGGCTTGATTCCTTAAAAAAAAACTGTAAAACTCTCCGAGAATTTAGGCCCAAGAGGTTTACTTATGAAGAGATCTATGGGCATAGACCTTCCAAGGTTGCGCATCTGGCTACCATGCCTTCTGCTATAGACGAAGTGGGTTGGAAATATCATCTGTCCATAGACAAATTCTAGGTTAGCGACTTGGTGATGTAAGCAACGGTGATAGGCCACAAGATCTCCATGTCATATCCGAGCAGCAATAAGTTTATGTGTTGGCTGACGTTATAGAGCTAGTTCTGGTTGCTTCGTGCCACGCGAAAGTAGATCAAGATCTCATTATCTTTCTGGAAATGCTGTTGACCACCATTTTCAATTAGGTTTTGTCATCGCTGATGCATTAGAAGGCGCAAGTATACCAGCGTAGTTCACCCTGGTTGTGTAAGTTGGGCAGGTAGGGAGTTGAACGCATCAAGTGCGGCAGAATCTGCTTCTTTATTTTTACCTATCTTAGACTAACCTGGCCACCATCTGATTTCGATATTGTGTTTTCCAATCGATTCTCCAAACAATCGAATAAGGTAAGGGAAATTTATATCTTTCATGTTTCTAAAGCTTTTACAGCAGCTTGATTTTTGGGCTGCACAATGTGATGGCTTGTAAGCCTAATGGTCCTGTAGCCTACGATGATTATCGCAGTCTGTGGACTGACTAGGATTAGCTATCACGTGAATATTATTTATGGCATGGGTTATGCTGCTCGGTGTCCTATATCCATGTTACCCATTAGCACACAACTTTAATTACACGCCCTGTGGCCAATGAGTGCACCAGCTAGTTAGGAATCCTGTAAGATATTGGTATTGTCAGTGGTGAAGTATTAATTCCGTTCTAGTTATGTTATCTAAGATTCTTGGTCAATAGCGAGTATTTAGGAAACTAAGTAGAAACTGTGTAAACAGTCTGTAGATCCACTTCACATCGGTAGAGAAGATTATTAAATACCCTTTGCTAACTCGATTGCCCAACAATCTGTTTTCAAACTGTGACATCTACTTTCATTTGCTCTCACTACTGGAGTAGATGCCATGACAGCTGTCGTTAGATCTTTTATCAGACAAGTCGCATTTTCCTCGGGATCTGAAGAAAGAGATCTGGAGGGTGAAGTGAGTATTTGAAGAAGTAATTTACAATAACATTCGTTATACTTAACTTTATTCCTCCTATCTAATCCTCTCACCTCATGTCTGATTAAATTTATACGAGAGTTTCGTAATCCGAAGACGCGTGAAGGTATGGGAATATATTTGATTCCATACCTGTCATATTTGAGAAAGCTAAGTCCAGCACTCCTCTCCAGTAGTAAGTTGGAGAAAATTTATCGAGTCAATGTATATTATGTGGGTTAGCCCATTCTTCAAGAGGGTTTTCCGAACTTAAATGACGATTCGATGAGAGGTCACAAGATGCATATGTACAATTGAAATCTCCCAGGAGAAGGGCTTGAGAGAAAGGAGATACTTTTATCACTGTCTCTGGGCCTTGATCTCAATCTCGTGAACCTACGCGCGTAAAATAGAAATTCTAGACGTCCAGCATCCAAGTATCTTTAGACTAAAGATGCAGGGGGTAAATTTCCCCAACCAACAGGCAGTGCTCTAGATTGAACGAATGTTCGTAGACTTTCGAATGTAACTTGGGACTCTTGGGCGAGATCCATCTTCTAGTTTCGGGAGAGATTTGTGAAATAAAGTATGAGATTTAGTTAGTGGGCGGTTAGGATCGTTGTTGAACCAAGGTTCTTAAATAGCAATAAAATATGCTCTGGTTTCATTGGTTAAGCTGAGAGCGATATCATGTGCAGGTCCACTCCGCCCGACATCTGATTGGAAAAATCGGAGGCTACTAGAGGTGTGGTGTCTAAACTTTCTCCTCATCATGAACTGTCTCCATAGATTGCGTTCGCGGCTCTATAGTTGGAGTAAGCAATGTTGTTTTTGTTTCGAGTTTTGCGTCAACTTGAGCCCAGGCAGCCCCTTCCTGCACTTCGTACGGCCCAAATTTAGCGTGCAATCAGTTTGATAAAGACTCTATTGATTTTTGTGGTTCTTGAAGGACACTTTGTGTAATCTGATCTATGTTGGCCGCAGCAATTGTAACACCTTAGAGGTCATGAGTGGAAGATACGGTGGCGCACACAGTCGCTAATATGTCATGGACGAGCACACCGTACAAATACAGCTGTTTGAGAACAATTCCTGCTGTGATGAAAGCCAAAGTAATTATCGCATTGAATTATGGTTTTTTGGCTATTAATTTCTGAGCTATCGTAGGCGTGCAAAAAAGCGGATACCTTTTGGCCATTTTGGCCTATTGGTTGACTTGAACGATGTAGCTGCCATATAATCGTATATTGAAAATTTTAATTTTGCTGTCCAGTCTGCACGGGCAGGTTGACAGTCTGTGATACGTTCTGTTTCTTCTATCAAATAGTTATTATCGACTAGTATTGCACCTCCAAGTATAGAATTAAAAGATTTTGATATTTGTTGACCCAGGATATTTATCTAGTATTCCTGTTTTTAAACCTTCGAGGCCGAGAGAGCTATCTGTGGGAATATCGAAATTCCGTTTTGCAAAATAGTGATAAGGTTCGGGTTAGACGAGGCCGAGGTTTATCCGACGTATTAGTTTAGACGTAATTCAGGTAGATAGGAAGAGGTAGTTTTTACATGAAGAAAAGAATATAAGCACTACATTGAGATCAAGTCTTTGACTAATATTACTGTTGTGATTCTCTATTCATTGTGCTGTAATAATATAGAAGACCTCTTTCCTCTGTGCTGCAGAGGTTGGGGACCTAGCTAGCTGTTGGATAGTGACTAGGAAAATGATAAGACGACTTTACAAGTCCTGCTATATAGTTAATAAATATAGATAGCCCAGATTCATCGTGTGAACCGACACTATTTTAACTGATCTTTAGCCACTAGAATATTTTTTTGCTTTTGTGTCGTCTCTGGCGACAAATGCTACACCTGAATTTCGTGGCGCATGCGTCTTTGATGTAAAGTGAGTCTCCTAATGTCCTATTTACCTTTTTCGTCATTGGAAAGAGGTTATGTGCCCACATGGGATTTTCTTCCAAAAAAATCATGATTCTTCGATCAGATAAGACGTGACTTGGCCAAGATTGCTCTCTTGGCCTAGGCTTTTCAGGAACATGTACACTTTTCCGTGCAATCTCCGCGTATATATTTGTACTTTTTCTATTAGTCTGGAGCTTACAAAAAGAGCTTAAGGTAGAAGCGGAAGTATAAGCCATAAAATACTTCTTAGTGGGCGTACGGAAGCAAGATTATTGGTAGCCGCAAGTAACAGTTTTTCGAAAGCATTCGCTGATTCAGGAAATTCTTCTTCACATCCCGGAGAAATTGGTCTGGATATTTTGTTACCCCTGAAACAGTATTCTTACGAGCGATACAAGCTGCTTCTCTGACTGTGGCGCCATGGTCGGCGGCAGCCGTGAGGATTCCAGTAAAAGTTGTGGGCGGTGGTTCCGATGAAGGAGGACTAACTATAACTTGTTTAGCACCATGAGCTTCTAAATTAGCGACTCCAGGCGCTTTCGCTCATTATTTTTGAGTAGGAGAGGTGTTGCGCTTGGCGTAATTGTTTGGAGGATTTGCGGTTGCATTGTGATAATTTTAGTTCTGCTTGTCCCTTTACATCAAAGCTTAGTTTCTTAGTCACGTGTACATCTTATCCTCAGCATTTTCGCCATATACGAGATATGGCGATAGACGTAAGTATTATATCAGTGATTATACGAGATGACACTTCATAAGAAATACGAAACATTTATAAAGCTAGGATGTTATTAGCAAGACCAAGATATTGCTCTAGTTGCTGGTAATAGAGTTAGTGATCATGTATAGATAGTTAGTTCTCTCTTCAGAGAGAAGGAGAACAATTCATTATCTTCTTCGGTGATCAATTAAATGATAAGCTCAACTCATATAACTAGAATAAGAGGACACCAGATTCATGCCTCTCTACGATGAATTCGTGTAAGATAGATTTGGGCCAGCTGATTGAATTGCCCACGGAACCACTTCAAGTGGCTGTCTTCAACGTCTATTTAGAGGCATAAATAGTAAATATTTTTGATGAATGAGTTATTGCATAATTTTTTCCCGAGAATTTGAATTAAGAGGCCAATAAGCATGAGGTATAATCAGGCAACAGTGTGAATCCAGCCCAAGCCATGGGTGTCACGTGATATAACCGGGCTCCATAATTAAGGCGATTCCTGACAGAAACGGATGGATCCGTGGAAAGAATAATCCAGGAAGTTTTGGCATATATTTGCTCGTTTATATCATTCTCCCAACTGAAATTTGTTACCATGTTGCCTACAGCTCAGTTAGCAAGTAATAACCGCGATAATTCAACGTGCACGTCAAGTGCTTTTTTCTTGGAGCATGGGTATAATGCAGATCGAATACAATCACAACAACAAAAATCGACTGATCGAGTATCGACGCAGTATATAAGAGCGGAATTTTTGTGGATAGGATCTGTGAAGCTCAAGAATTCGCAGCCGCCACGATAGCTGCTGCACAACAAACCATGGAGGGATAAGCGATTAAAATACGCGACCCGGCACCGTAGTTTAAAGTGGGCGACAATATGTAGTTAAAGTTAAAGAACGTTAAGCTCCTCAAAATAAAAAGAAGAAGTTGCCTAGGTTAATCCTAAATTCACGGTATTAGGGATAATTTCATCAAATTTTTTAGGACTAGATATACCGCCAAGAATTTGACCGAGCTTTTATGTCGACCTAAGACAGAAAGCTAGGGAAAATCTGCTACCGTCCCAGATACAGTATGATTTTCAGCCGGAATTATTGAAGAAGGCGGGTGATGAAAACGCTGACTTTGAAAAAACAGTCGAAAGAATCGTCAAAGCCTAACGAATTCGAAGGATGCAGGTTGATAAGACGAGTTCTAGTAAAACGGAAGTTCTTTGCCGAACCGATGTGAGAAGATTGATCGTAATTAGACGACGTGAAAGAGATGGACCAATTCAAAGAATTCTTTGTACTAGGCGGTGGAGTAGGAAAGGATGAAGGCACCAGACAAGGCTACCATAAACTAAAAATAGAGAGTATTAGAAGGTGAGGTATTTTAATTAGCCGTGGTAGTGCCCGGATATGGAATGATTTTGAAGACTGTCCTAGTATAGAATCTTGGAGTGTGTCATGATGGGGGTTTGGTCGTGGTTCAGAAGACCTGAATAGAACTAAGGAACTCTATAAAATTGATGGACTGGTGAACTGATGAACTGATGTACCCATGAATCTGAGCATAACTAAGAGCCGATGGAGGATCTAATGGTGTTGAAGAAGACGGAACAATAAGCGTAAAGTACCAAGGGAGGCAGACTGAGCCTCATTATATATACCGTTTGACTTTCAGTCATCACAACTTACTTTATGAGATTGGAAACGCCCTGTGCTGGCAATAGAAACTTCGAACCTATAATGTACACCAAAATAGAACGTGCACGAAAATAAAATGTGGCTAGACCCGGTAAGGCCCTATTCCACGCCTGCGACGTCATTAGATTATGTCGTTACGCAACGTTTCCTAGCCGGATCCTGATAGAGTGGAAACTTGAAGCCGATGGGTCCAGCAGGGGAAAGCCGAATTCTACCCGCTCAATGGAACCGTGATAGGAGCTCGGAGGAGATTGTGTCATCTCAGCCACACACAATTTTCACCCCAGTCAAATACTACTTTGAAGACAGGAACTAGCTACCAGTAGGACATCCAGGCGATATGAAGGACAGGTCTAAGATGGGAGACTGTGTGGTAGGAGAAGGGTCGAGATCCACAAGTTAAGATAAAGGAGAATAACTAGCGAGCAGAGGTAACTATAAGAGGAGGAGGCCTGGATTGGGTTTGAAATCCTTTAGCTTATATATGGACTGCTTTTGGAACATTATATTTCGAGCTCCTGTGATTTTCACAATTCCCGACCAGAAAAAAAGATATCGGTGCATTTCAAGCCATTTTAACTGATCGAACTTTCAGAAGCATTTTCTTAGCCATATATATTTGGAGACTCTTACGACTGAGATGATTAATCTTACCCACCTTGGTCTTCAATTGAGAGCTCCGAGACATTTTCTAGAAGGTGGGGAATGGGGCTTTAATGGCATACCCAAACCCGGAGAAAAAAGAATATCAACTAGCCTGTACCAAAATTGCAATCGTGCGTGACTGAAATATTTCGGCAAGGCGAGCAAAAATAACTATGCGCAGATTTTAAGGGGAACCCAGGCTCTGCCTCGTTCATATAGCTTCTATTTAACGTTAGGTTAAGCAGTTACCAAAGTGATATCAGGTGTAGAAACGTCGAAGAAACGGAAAGCGCCACTCCGTCTCTCGAGTTGGATTGTGCATTCGTATACGACAAGTAAGATTAGATGTGACCGCTTCTGAAGCCTGGTTCCCAGAGAGGATTATCCGATAAGTTCTCCACAAGTAGATGGGCTAGGGTAAGGAAAAAGCAAAGTAAAGGTGGCTATCATGGTTCTGAGATATGTTTCATGTGTGCCCCAGTCATTCGGAGTCTCCTATACAACCAGACCAATGATTTTTCCGAGTTCAGGAACTAAAGTCGTGGACAGCAAGATCGCTTGGTCTGATAAGAGATGTTGCAGTACATTCTCTTGAGACAAACATATTTTCCCTAGAATAAACAGAGAGCCTATCCTGGGGATATTTCTGTCATGAAGGGGAGATTAGTTTGGTCAGCAAGGCGACGATATGATGGGATAGCCAATGGAATGTCTATGGGCGAATGCGAAATATCGGAAGAGGACTGGAGGGTGCTGGAGAGTTTTTGAAGGTTGAAGCCGAATAGAGTCGAGAGCTTGTACCTACGACCAAGAAATAAGCGCACAGCAACTACAGTCAAGTCTCGATAAGACGATATTTCTAAACCCTAAATAGGAGGTTTCTATTGGTGCGCTTAAAATTTCAA
>MCBS01024627.1:1219-12281 GCA_003611235.1 Golovinomyces cichoracearum
GGGGACAGCTTACGCCACTCGTGTTCGGGGGAGAGTCTGATAAAGAGCCTGTTGTCTATTCTACTAAGGACGCTCTTTTTGTTGTTTCTAGCGCTATTTTTTGATCTTACTGGATGGTTATTGTGTGTTACATTTTGAGTGGTGGGTGACGGAGATGATG
The DNA here is from genome assembly GCA_003611235.1 of Golovinomyces cichoracearum. Lineage (NCBI taxonomy): Eukaryota > Fungi > Ascomycota > Leotiomycetes > Helotiales > Erysiphaceae > Golovinomyces > Golovinomyces cichoracearum. Next base: position 1,380 of record MCBS01024627.1, read on the forward strand.
CTGTTACACGCAACTTTTTGTGCCCATTGCGAGCAATCGTGACCCAAGAATTTTCATTTACTTTTGTGATCTCAGAATGCTCTGCCGTTACAGTCTTCTCATGCTGAGAGGCTCCATGGTCTGAAGATACCAAAGGAACAGCAAATTTTATTTTCTTTATCACGTTTTCTTCATTCTGATTTTTGCTTTTTGGCCTTACAGGTTTCGTGTGAAGTGGGATAGCTGGGATCTTTGGGATAATTTCTGCTTCAGCTAGCTGAGCGATGGCTTGCTTCGAATATTTTCTTATGGCATCTGCGTCTTCTCTATCCACATCATTCTTGTACATTTCGAGAGTGCTTATGATGTTGCAGAATACGCTTGGACAAATATCTAGTCGTACATGCCATGCTCTTTCCTGGCGCTGGCGCTGCATAACAATTTCTCGTATTTCTCTAGACAGGTAGGTCGGGATCTGTCGAGATTCAACTTGGGAAGGTTGAGTCGCTGGGCCCTCAGTGATTTGAACTGCTCTTTTAGAGGGAGGAACGGGATTTAGAATCGATCGTTGAGTTGGGTCTTTGGGTAGGGTGTCAATTGCGGACCTGATCTCAGGGTGCGGAAGAAGGAGAGGCAGAACGTACAAGGGGTGATGAAGGTAGGGCGGATTGTGCGCGTGTCCGTAGGTAGCGCAGATAATTTGGTTTCAATATTCGTAGTTGTTCGATTCATGGCTGTTATCGTGTTGCTAAAAGCTGGGGCCCAATGAAAACAAAAATGCCTTCAATGCGCACGTGGTGTGCGACATAAGCTCTATCGCCCGACGAGAGGCTCGAACTCTCAACCTTGGGCTTAAAAGGCCCACGCGCTAACCAATTGTGCCAACCGGGCTTGGTTGAATTCCGAGGTGTGTTGATGCTTATGTATACTTAATTGATGAGGACATGCTTAGTAATAGCCTAGTCATAAAGAGGGCCTGTGCGTATTTGGAACTAAATTAGCTCAAGTGTTCCGTCACACTTAGAAGAAGAACATTAGGAAACATATACGAACAACAGAATCTTATTACGAGATTAGTACTAATCTACTAGGCCTACCGAAAGTTCTATTCTACTAGGCCTACCGAAAGTTCTATTCTCTTTCCTACTCAAATAGCCTCAAGTATATAAAGTGGTGGCTCGTGCCCAAAAATTCTACGTCATCGCAAATAACATTCCAATTCTTTACCACATAATTTCGATTAAGAACCAAGGATTTCCCCACTTACGAATAACAGGAACGACAGTCTATGTTCTGCTATTTATAAGTTGATTAATAGTATTGTCAAAGTACACGCCTAGACGATCCATATCAGCCAGATATAGAAAGGGTGTGAGGGTGTTTAGGATGTGGAAAATGATTGTGCCGATCGGTGTTTTTAACTCCACAAAGCCAATAGATGTAACGCTTGTGCCTTTACCAAACCTAATAATTGCCTTACCAGCTGTAGCCGTATCTAGATGTACAGAGTGATTTTCGAATTTCAAAGCTAGAAACTGCTTGTGACCAGCTGTGGAGACCTGGGCAGCTCCAGTTTCGGGTAGAATGCCTTGGAATTTTGTTTTTGAATAAGAGTCCGTTAGTGTAAATTGTTCGGCTGATGTGGAGGGTTCAGCGTTGAAATAAAAATCTTCTCCAGTGATTCGAATTATAAATCCTTGGTCCATGAGGTAAGCCCTAGTGGTGCATTTTAGCTCATCTTCATGGGACATATTGTTGAAGTTATCGCGTTGATCAAGATCGTTACCTTCATATTCGGCGAGGTACACTGCGAGAGTTTCTGGGTCTTCACCGGTAAATTCACATTTAGTAACGTCTTGTAATCGAGCCTTACGCCTCTCCTCGTTGGTGTGCTTAGTTGACCAGCAGCTTTCACAGTTACATATCTAACAGTTATTTTTCCATATGCGACGCTTTTCGTTTTTCATTGGAGCACGGGCAGGAATAAATTTTTGGGAAGCTTCTTGTGTCTTTGATTTTCCTTTGACGTTCATACGATTGGGACGATCTGTATAAAACTTTTCTTCTATAGAATTGACCGCAGTTAGGAACTTTTGAGGTGGTTCTCGATTGATGTAGGTTTCTATTGATGAACGAAGGTCTAAGAAGAGGGTTTCACACTCTAGTGCGGGCTTAAAAAGAGCCATATCTAGCTCAGAGGCACCACGGCAGGTATCGAGGACAGTAGTGCGTAAGGATTTTTCGCCAGCATAGTCAGCACCTAGCTCTCTTTGGCAGAGTTTTAATTTGTTAAGTGTCAGTTGTAGAATTTCGTGGAGCTTTTTATCAGGGTTTTCGGTGCGTGTAAGGTTGAACCTTGTCACGGTTCAGTCTGTGTAGTAGTGGCTCTGGTTGATTTCTGTGTAAAGGTGGCGTTTGATTTTTGTATACGCCACGTCAAAAGTATCTTATCGATTTATGAAGTGGAGATATAAATGTTCAGCCCTTCCAGTAGGGATACGCGGTAGTACAGCATGGAACTGGGACGGATAGATATCGGCATGGAAACAAAAATTTAGAAATATTTACATTTTATCATCGAAGAGATTGTATGGTTCACCAGTATATTTACTTGTTTTTTATACAGCTTAACGAATTGTGCAGATTTGGCAGGGTCCAGACGTTGGTTTGAGGCGAATAAAGGAGGGATCATATTGATCATACTGGCTAATATTTGTGGGACGGTTGTTGGACTCGGCAATGCGCGAGGCAGGTTGACGACTATCGTCAAAGTTAGGCTGTATTGACGGCATTTGGGATTGAGGAATTGAAGCAGATTGGATGTTTTGATTTAGATATTCTTCCTACTTTAATTGCTGACTTTGGGATAAAAGTTCCCTTTGCTTTCTATAAGCTTTTGACTTAGTATTGGTAGTTTCAATTTCTTTAAGATCGAAATTCCATTCGGGAAGATTATCAGGGTCTAAGTCAAGTAGCTTGTACAATTGTTGTGAAATTTTACCAAGCTTGATACCAGTACATACTCCTTTTGCACGAACAAAATCGCGAAAATATTTACGTGCTTCAGAAGGTAGCTTGTCAAACATATCCGTTGTCCAGCCTTCAAAATCTTCTTGAAAAGCTTGTATTGTGTCTCCATCATCTTAGTCCTTGTAGTCAACTGTCGCGTGGGCTATCCTGGTATACAGGTGACTTAATGAAGACTTATCATCTCCTAATTCGTACTAGAAGTTGAGTTTGACAAGATGCCACGATTGAGTGGGCAATTTGCTTTCTTTTATCCTTGATTGAACGTTGATAGAAATTTCAGGGGAGGAATTCTCGGAAATTGAGGCAAGCTCATATTCAGCCATGATCGTGTTTATTTCTGATTCTTCAAATGGGAGGAAAGTAAGAGAAGAACGGCTCAGAAAAGAGGTCTTAGATTAAATGCGTATAAGACGCGAGTCGTAAATGTCGTAGAAGTCTGCACACAGAGGACTCTCAATCGCTGGGCAGGGACAAACTAGAGACAACGGTAACAGCTTCAAGTAGCACATTTATCTAAATGAGCGAGATTTACTGGGTCAATCGTAGAGGTGTCTCTTCCGACCTTGCTGGTCTGTGATTGACAGGCAGGATCTATCTAGCCAAGGAAACACTGATCAGTGTTGGGTGGGCTATATCACGTATGCGAAGAGGTAGTTAAAGTACTGTTGGATTGGTGGTATTTTCGTCGTTTTATCTATGTACAAAGTAAAGTGACTATCTAGTAGGCTTGCCGAGGGGTTGATTATATAAGCGATGCAGAACAACATAACGTCGATACTCTACCAATTATCAGCTAAGTGTAGCAACAACAGAACTTATTTAAATCTAGAATTATTAATTTCCAAGTGGATCTCGTTGATTTACAGTAAGATTTATTCAACAGGGTAGTCACACGGAGAATTTTTGATCGCTAGTGTATCTATAGTTCTGCTGAGTTGGATCTTCAAGCTGAGAAACTTACTGATTTCATTACACAACACTTATATTTGATAAACTCTATTCGTTTATTTGAGAGAAAAATCCAAATACCATACTCGTGCTCTCACATCTTAACTTCGCTTCTCAGTTTGAATTTCTGACAGCTGAGCTTCTGCTGCCATTAGGCTTTGTCATAAAAATTCCACTCATGACGAGGCATCTGATTAGTGCCACCAGCTGCACTGCATTATTACTCTTCACATCAGCTCACACAAGTAAATTCTCTTGTGTAATATTTGAAGCATAACTAAGTAATAGGACAATGCAAAGAAAATTTTATTTCATGCTTCTTATCGCTGGTACATGGATAAATCATCATTTCTTATTACTGATTGAAGCTAGCAGGGTCGTAATACCGTGAAAGAGTGGAACGATTACTGAAAAATTATTTTTATCGTCTATTGAATCACTTGAACGACCTTGAAGCGAAAAATAAGTGCAATTTTTATAGCTTTGCCTCACATGTCGAATTTTTGGTGGTAATAGACGAACGGTAGCTATATTGTGCCAGGTAGCGGTGCTTGACGAAAGATGGATTCATCTAACAGATAAGGGAAAGATGATTCTTTTGCTTGATTTAGGTCAGAGCTGTAGTATATTTGTAAATTTATTATCTTCCATCAAAGTAACCGATCTTTAGAAAGACGGATCCGTAAGTATTTTATTATGTTGGTGATGTAGTTATCCCAAAACTTGATGTCGTCATCCCGGTCTTAGCTCCATTCAACCAAGGACCTAATCCTCGGCTATTATTCTTCCTTTCCACGCTAGTAAAGTTGTGTACTGATAGTGGTGAAATGAGACACAACATGTAGTTAGGAGACCAGTAATGCACTCCAGCTCATTTTTATCCTAGATATATATGTTCACATAGTCTTCGGCCAAATTCAGCCTTTGAGTGACTTTTAGGATCCTTCCTTCTCATAAAGTATCGAAATAAGGTATATCTATCATCTTCTCTATCAGAATCCTATTGGCCACATTACTACCTTCCTCATGATATAACAAATCCGATCCAGTATTCTCGAAACCTGGACTTAACCCGAACTTCGTGATCTAAGAACAAGTCTGCGCCCATCACAACTCCTTCGAATCTGCTATGTCAGATTCTGGTGAAACTTCGTATGTCAACTTTATCTTACAATCCCTAAAGGTCATGATCTAAATATTTTGGTCCTCGTCAGTGTAAATAGACAGTAAACTAATGATAAATTGATATTTCTCAGTCACAAACGTTCCCTCTCCACCGCTATTTCTTTTCTCAGACGAAAAGAAGGTAAGGATGATGATGATTTTTCTGACGAGGGTTCTCATACTTCTAAGCCGGAAACGAGACATCTATCTATCTCTGTACCTAATCTAGGCTTTCGGGGCTACAACCACAAACTTTCATCAGGTACCTCTAGTTTGATGCGGCCATCCTCTAATCTATCAAATGCATCATTCAAAATAACACCTCAGACAGCACCAACTCAGGAAAAAGCCTTCAATATTGAGCAAACAGTTAAAAAATTCCGCTTGTTTGAGGCTCTTCGTAACGGTGATACAGCTTACATATCCAAGGCGATCAGAGAGTCTCATAAATATCACTCCAAATCTTATAATATACAGAGCTCAGATCCACCTTTTTATCTAGAAAATACAACAATTTTACATCTCGCTATTCAATGCGCTGAATTGCCCGTTATCGAATATGTCATCTCCAACAGCTCTGGGACGATAGATATCAATGCAAGAGATAAAGATGGAAACACGCCTCTACACCTTGCTGCATTACAAGCAAGAACTCAGGCTGTACGGTTACTTTTGAAACAACCTGGGATTAACGATTCGCTCGCAAATTTTCAAGGGAAAACTCCCCTTGATTTGGCACGAACGCCCGATATATTCCAAGAGCTTCAACTTGCAAGGTCATTATTTGTGGAGAGTAAAATTCGACACGTCCATGAATTAGTGTCACAGGGTGACTACAAGACTTTAAGCTCTGTACTACAGGAGCCTCGAGTTCAGACGGTTTTAGATATTAATGGCGGAGAATTTGTCTCTGATCCTGCCACCTTAGAATCTGGCGGAACTCTGTTGCATGAGGCAGCACGCAAAAAAGATACTGCTCTGATTCAAGTACTATTTCTACATGGTGCAGATCCCTTCCGTCGGGATCAAAAAGGCAAATTACCTCAAGACGTAACCAGAGATGATAATACAAGGGCTATTCTGAAGCGATCTCCAGCAGCAGTTGCAGCACAACGTGGTATTCAAGAGAAGGCTGTGTTAGGTAGTGCGTCACACCGAAATAAGAATAATATCTCTGCGATTGATGCTGTTACAGAAAAGGAGAGCCGTGAGATGAAAGGCTATCTAAAAAAATGGACAAATTACCGGAAAGGGTATCAATTGAGATGGTTTGTACTCGAAGATGGTGTCTTGAGCTACTACAAGTATCAAGAAGACGCAGGGTCGGCTTGCCGAGGAGCCATTAATATGAAAATTGCAAAGCTTCACATGGATCCTACCGAGAAGACGAGATTTGATCTTCTGGGGAAATCATCTGTGAAATATAACCTCAAAGCAAATCACGAAGTAGAGGCAAAACGATGGTTCTGGGCATTAAATAACTCGATCCAATGGACAAAAGATCAGGCAAGAGAAGAAGTTAAACAACGTCAGAGAAGCGCAGAGTTATTAAGAGCAGCTAAAGTAGATAATCCTAGTTCGAACACTACAAAGGAGCTCATAAGCGAAATTGGAAGCGAGAATGTCAACAACACAGATCCGCGACGAAATAGTATACAGGGAAACCGTTTAATTTCTTTGACCACAAAAAAGCAAAAGAGTCTATACGGAAATGGTCACTTAGCTGGCGAAGATGAAATCGCTCTTACAGGTTGTTATGAAGCTAGCTATGTTGGTGAAAATGGGAAACCCCAGAATTCTGGTCATAAAGCCCGCTTAGACAATGTAGATGATGATGATGATGACGATGATAACTGTGACGACACGTACAGTGACTGTCAAACTTCTAGTTCAAAAGATGCATACGATATCACAGCCCAATCAGCGACACTTCAACTTGAAGTGATAGGACAAATTAATTCGGCGTTACAATTTGAGCAAGAAAAGAATCCAGAACTTCCAATATCGGATCAATCAGTCCTCTCAGTAACTCAAACTTTTGACTCAGTCATTAAAAACCTTCAAGGGCTCCTATGTGATTTGGTGAAAATTTCTAAGGATCGAGATGCACACTGGCAGTATAGAATTGATCGTGAAGTTGATATGAGACGGATGTGGGAAGAAAACATGGCAAATTTTGCCCAAGAACAAGAAATGTTAGAGGCTAAATTTGGCAAGGCGGAAGAGAAAAGAAGGTTGACCAAGCGAGCTCTGCGAGAGGTTATTGAAAATAGCTCTGCGCTTGAAAATAAGTCGGAAAGTAATAAAGAAATTGGTCTTGCTAAGAGCCCGACAAGGAGTCTCCTCGACAAGACTGAAAAGATAAATAGTAATGAGTTAAAACTAAATAATGAATCTGAAAATAAGAAAAGACCTTCACCAAGACGGTTTGATACATCAAAGCATTCTATGCGAGCTAACACTATACTTGCTGATGTTGGGGGATTATCTGAATCTGAGTCAGACGATGAGTTCTTCGACGCTGTCGATGCAGGAGAGGTGGTAGTTGCGCCAAAATTACTGCCGCCGTCCAGCTCCAAATTGTCTGAAGATGATGCAGAAAAACATGAATCAGTACTTAATGAGGGACTTGACATATCTCCTTCATTCAAAGGTTATGAAGATGGGATAAGAAAAAGACTTAGATTAGACACTGATGATCGACCTAAAATATCTTTGTGGGTGAGTCACTCTCTGAGTTAAATTTAGCTTGTATCAAATTAACAAAATAACAGGGCATTCTCAAATCAATGATAGGAAAAGATATGACCAAAATGACTCTTCCAGTTTCCTTTAACGAACCTACATCCTTGCTGCAGCGCTGTGCCGAGGATTTAGAATATGCTGACCTCCTCGATATTGCTTGCAGTAGAGAAGAAGCAACAGAACGTATGGTTTATGTTGCTGCTTTCGCCGCCAGCGAGTATGCTTCAACTATTGGCCGTGTTGCCAAACCTTTTAACCCACTTTTAGGGGAGACTTTCGAATATGTTCGACCTGACAAGAATTATCGATTCTTTATGGAGCAAGTTAGTCATCATCCCCCAATTGGAGCTGCTTGGGTCGAATCGTCTCGCTGGACCTACTGGGGTGAATCGGCCGTAAAATCAAAATTTTATGGCAAATCCTTTGATATTAACCCACTTGGGACATGGTTTTTAAAACTCAAAGCTAGTAATGGAGCTGAAGAACTTTATACGTGGAAAAAGGTCACCACTTCAGTCATTGGAATTATTACAGGTTCACCAACTGTAGAAAACTACGGCCCAATGGAAATTAAAAATTGGAACACTGGCGAGACCTGTTCAATGGAATTTAAGAGCCGCGGCTGGAAAATATCCAGTGCATACCAACTCGGTGGTCATGTGAAAGATGCGAATGGAAAAACATGTTATAGCATTGGAGGTCGTTGGAATAACAAAATTTATGCCCGCCTCACTCCAGGTTATGAAGCCACAGTTGAAGAGCCTAAAAGTAATAGTGATGATTCTAACAAAGCTTTTCTCGTCTGGGAGGTCAATTCTCGTCCTGCAGATATTCCTTTTAATCTCACATCTTTTTGTGTTACACTTAATGATGATAATCCCAAGCTACTGTCATGGCTTCCCCCAACAGACTCACGGCTTCGACCAGATCAACGAGCTATGGAAGATGGGCGATATGATGAAGCTGCTATAGAGAAGAACCGTGTTGAAGAGAAACAAAGAGCTAAACGAAGATTACGGGAAGAGAAAGGAGAAGAATTTATCCCGCAATGGTTTTCTAAGTCCAAGTGCCTTGTCACTGGCGAAGATTATTGGAAATTCAATGGAAAATACTGGGAGGAAAGAGAAAAGGTGGTTGAAGGCAAGGCATGGGTAGACTGCGAACGTATATTCGAAGTAGATTGAGTGAGAGAAGCGTAACGAATTTCAAGGAATTTTTTTGATTGATTCGACTAAAAATTCAACTGACGGATTTTTACTCAATGCCCAAACTTTTTAGAAACAAGGACTTGTAGTATAATTCTATCTTTTAATGGAGTTCGAATTGCAATCAACATTATCCTTCATGTATGATATTAGGTGTCTACTTGGCGCTCTTATGCGAATATGGTCTTGTCAAAGTAGAAAGCATGAATGCGGAATTGGAAGTTTGAATTTTTTAGACACATTTAAAAATTTCTGTGATCAACTTTTGCTCGAGAAAAATCATTTTAATCCGGTATCTGTCCGATGCTGAATTTCGGAAACATACTGATATAGTACGCCTAATATTATGGCAGGAAGATATTAGTAGAATATCATCCAACGTCTTCGAGTATAATCTAGTGGCGAGAAGGAAGGAACAAGATGAGAAGTCATGAAAAAAGGAAGATTATTAAGAGCATGAGTATAGACGAAGCTAACAGTGACCAAGATACAAAAAGTCAAATTGACAGCATAACCTACTTTCCCTTTCTTGTGAATAAAATCAATACTAGGGCATGATATTTATTGATAGGTGTCGTATTAGTGTAGATCTAGACCAAGCCCTAACTGTGTATCCAATTCATGACTCAAGCGCTGAAAAAGTCCCTTAACCTGTCACCCTCCTCCAACTCTCACCCAAAAAACTCAGGCCGTAAAAGCTAGACTCGATCTAACGTCAAAATAGGGGGCTTTTTTAAGATCTGTTGGAATTTTTGTGTTCAGACTGACTTGACAGCAGATCAAAATCTCACAAAAGGCGGCACTTATTTAATACTTTGAATATATATCGGAAAAATCAAGGTGAGTTGTGACGATTTTAACCTTATCAATTTCCGGTGAGACGCAGCCTTTGCCTATCTATATCCATCACCTGTGTAAGGTATTGTATTACCCATCAGTGCTGAGGTGTGATCTCATCATACGACAATATTTAGGTACAAGAACAATTATGTCACAATCCGGCCCCAGCAGATGACAGGATGGATAGAGAAACGTCTCACTTACATAATCAGAATCTTCATTCACAATCCTTATAGAACGTAGCACAATCATGACAGAAAACTTTGGGGACAGTCCATAAAATCAAACTGTTACGTCATTCCATTCCTTCAGTTGCACTGTACTGAATCATGATCAAAAACAGACGCATGGTGAAGACCGATTGGCTCGGCGAATATTTGATGTTTAACTCAATGATGGCGTCTAGTTAGGGCCACCTGTGAGCAATTCTAAAGCTTGTATCTATTGTAACTCGACTTTTTTCTTTTTCACTTGAAATTTCTTGCTCTACCACGCTGTGGCTTTACTCTGAGCCATTGACTGTACTGGTTTCGGACAAACAAATGGGGTAGAAGGAATATATGAGAGAGCAAATAATATTAAGACGACGCACGTTCTTCCTATCAGGCGAAGTACTGCCCATATACACTAGATTCCTGGCTCCTCCGACCACCTTTTTCAAGTACCCCGATTCCTGATTTCGATTCTTCCTCTGACAAACAATTACACACTAAAACCATCCATCCCAGCAACCGGAACGACAAGTTTCCGATAAATATAACGTAATGAAAGTCATTAGCATAAAAACACAAAAAAAAACACACAGCATCCCTGAGGTTTTTTAAATCATACGGTTCCAAACTAAGTGAAACGCTCTATTTTCAATTTTGTTGTACATTCATGGGTTGCAGCTGGGGGCGTTAAGTCCTGGTCTACAACTGCCTCGTAGTGACGCATGGGGGGAACTCTTTCTATCCGGAGAAAAGAATCCAAGCAGAAAGGCAGCCGACTC
>MCBS01024628.1:0-12311 GCA_003611235.1 Golovinomyces cichoracearum
AAACACGGCCTTATCTCAAGTGGTTAGACATTCACTTTGACCAAAACCCGAGTTTTAAGTTTCACGCAAAGATACAAGCAACAAGAGCCTTGAAAGTAGCTCGAGCAATACGATGTCATGGAACCACTATCTCAGGCGTCATCCCCCACTATTCCAGACAAGCTAATATAGCTTGCGTTCTTCCTATTGCATATTTTGCCAAAAAAGATTGGTGACCTGGAAAAACAAGAAAAAATTTAAAAAATTAAATAGAAATGGGGTTAGATCACATGTAGACAAGATCAATAAAGTACACACAGCGGTTGCAAGGGCTATCCTCTCAGTTTACCGTACCACGCCCTCAGCCGCTCTCTTTTGGGAGGCTGGCATTTTTCTAGCGGAGCTAGCTCTAAATAAAATATTAAGGCGTGTGGTAATACGTACACGTAGACTTGATCCTTGGCATCCACTGTTATTATGCAAAAGAAAATCCACTTACTTCTCTGCTTAGAAAACGTAAATTCGCTCAGAAACATCCCTACTTCTGACCAGACCAATCCCCTTCTTATACCTCCATAGACCGTCAAAGAGACAAGATAGGATTCTCTTACTCGAATTGGTGCCACATCAGAACCAAATAATCAGAGGGTTTAAATTTTTCTCGAGATTCTCCAATAATTATCTCGTAGTGATACCTTGGTATACAGCGATGACTCAAAGCTTCCTAATGGCAGTAATGGCTGCGGATATATAATCTTTTAACTAGGGTATCAGATCCACTCCGGGGCCCGTTCGCTTGTCAAGCACAAGAAAATTTATGATTCAGAGATTTGCGCAGCTCTTCAGGAGTTAAAAGCAGCCATCAGCCTCCCCTCCGCTTGCTTCGCCAACAATCTCTGAATTTTTCTAGGCAACCAAGAAGTAGCAAAAAAACTTTTTTCCAGTACACCTGAATCTTCTTCTCAATTTTCCTTTGTAGAAGCGGCAGAAGCTGCTAAATCATGGAAAATCTGTTACAGACTCCCGCATACTCAAGAGGGAAAGGTCATGGTTCGCTGGGTACCTGGAAATTCAGGTATATTAGGAAATAAACTCGTAGATAAGGAAGCAAAGAAAGGAGCATCAATACCTTTCCTGGACACGCACCCTAAGTTATCACTCGTCTTCATCAGACAATGGCACTCGATAAAATTCAATCGTATCAGAAAAGATTGGTGGTCGACAAAAGTCCCTAACTCGTATATCCGCCTCGATATCGGGACTTCCCCCCTATTTCCCAGAGAACTACTCCTGTATAGGAAATCCATAGGTCACATAATTACAGCTAGAACAGGCCACGGAGATTTTGTAGCATATAATGATCGTTTCAATCACTAAGGGGCAACAACTCTGTGCCGTTGTGGATCTCGTAAAACACCTACGCACCCTCTTTTCTGCAGAATTGTGCAGCGCCGCGATGGACGACCAAAGGGCCCCACACATGACCTAATTCTCTTACTCTTTGGCACAGTGAGGGGAGCGAGTGCACTCACCAAGTGGCTAGACTACGTATGTTATTTTGGGGCAATTTGTCTTCGGTAAAAAAATAAAATAAAATAAGCACATGTTTATAAATAGATATTTCAATTCTAATTTTGTACCGCTCGAGGCTCCAGAAAGATGTGGGTGAAAGTGCCTTGCAATCATGAGTAACGAAAAGGGGGTTTTCAAACATTCTAAAACTGCAAGAGCCATGTCGAAATTGTGTGGGTAGTTTCAAATAACGCCTCACAGCAAGTGTAGTTTAACTTTTTTTTAGCCTGATCCTCTAGAGCTCTTGCTTTAGCGCCTTCTATTCTCTCGGTGAATGTGAGGAACCTGCTTTTGGGTACGTATTCCCACGTTTAGACGTTAAAAATTATCATCATCATCATTCGTCACTTCGCGAGCCATACCTTTCCAGCAACAGAAGCGCGAGAAGAAATATGCCAAACGAGGAATACAGGAGTTACCGCCAGGAATAAGTGCGAAAAGAAGGAAAAGGCGATGTAGATCCAGACTTGGCTTAGAAATCTACCCGCTGGAATGATATGTGTGTACAGTGATAGGTCATCAGCTGGTCCAGCATTGTCAGTTTATGACTACGCTGTATAAAAGGACATAAAACTCATCACAAGTGGCGGAAATTTTCTTCCTGGAGTAGAGATCTACAACGTAGAAAGCAGCGGGGCTGTACGAGGGTTAGAGTTAGTGCTGGAAATGGGAGATAGTACTGAGGTTAAGGTACTTCTCGAAAATCACGAAGCAGTTAAAGCATTGAAAAGTGGCAGAACGAACTATTCACTAAACGAAGTCAAGAAATTTAAGAAAATGTGTAGCATTTACCCCGCAGTTGAGGTGCGCTGGATACCAAGACACAAGGGCATATACGCAAACCAAAATTCTGATTCGTAGGCAAAAAGGGCACTGGCATCAAACACCGGGTAACGGAATATATTTGCAACATAAAATAAGAGCGGAGAACGATTGAAAATCCTCACTTTTGCGGCACTCAAGCGACAAGTAATAATCAGGACGCAGAAGCTAGCAGAAGAATGGTGGTTTAAAAACAGAGTGGACAGGGACGAAAACCTCGACATCTTAATGCGACGAAAACGACCAGCCGAATTAAGCCTCCCCTGATGGGTATATCACCGAATAATCGCAGCATGGATAGGAAATGGTGAATTTGCGAGCTATCACAGACGCTCTCAACATCAGAACGAACAACTATTATGTAAGTTCGGATTAGAGAAACAACCATAGTATTTTGCAGAATGGCGCCCGGCAATTCAGAAATGGCGAACGGAAATGAAAGAATTAATAATCAGGATAAGGGAAATCATAGAATTAGAAGGATGGTGGGTATTCTGGTATTGTTTAACTAAAACGAAATGTTACAGTAAGACTGAATTTTGAATTTTGAACAGGGGTTCGAATGCTCAACTGGAACTTTTGCTTTGTGCTGCTATACGCATAGAGCGGGCATAAGGTGCAGGGCAGGGTATTTACTCCTTAGAAATAGTGTTCTAAGTGTTTTTATTCCATTTTTCTTGGTTTTCTCTGAACCAGTCATGTAGGTTGGGAAGAGTCTATGTATTAAAATCTGGCCTATCCGTGCCGTGTCAACTGGGCGCTAGGCTCGTTCCCGGTCACGTTAATAATATCATCATCATTCGTCACTTCCCCAATGCATTTATTTTTGGCTACCCACGTTGTACATTTCGATCAGATTTTTTTTTTACAAAAATGAAAAGAGTCCTCTAAACCATTCTGCTCTACATACATGATCTACTGTCGTGCTAGTTATTTATTGTTGAATAAATATGACAAAAGACTAAAGACATGCTCTAGGCATTTTAAAAAAGTGTGATCGCTCTTCAGATGAATGAGATGCTTTCCTTTATGAACTTAAGGCTTCGAATCAGCCACTATGTCTCTGTCCTTACTCTTCTCGTTTTTGAAATACTCATATGAAATTCTCTTCATGGAGGAACAAAATTGCTGGATATAAAATCTCAAATTTGATCTTAACCAATTAACATTCAAATCTGGGGATTTTAGTGATGGCATCAAGAATGGCTTCCTCAAGTGGCAGAGCAGATGATAATATGAACAGGCTGGAGTCCCTACAACAGTTATTCTAATGTTTATCCACCTTAAGATGCCACCTGAACAAAGTATACGATAAGCGATTATCTTCGTCTACTCCTAAGCCTGGACTTTTTTTTTTCGTTCCATCAGTAAACGAAGGGAAGCGATTGGGAAACAAGATAAGTGAAGACGATGATGACATCGGAACGAAATCAAATACTGACAAGTCACGGCCAAGACCCTCATGGCATAGAAATACGAAATAGTCATCAAATAACATGGAGTAGGTTAGAATAGTGATATACGTGCCGGGAATCGTCAGATGAAGATTTGAGCATCACGATTAGATCTTTTGGTGATTTGGATGATAAATTGGTCCGGTTCTTCCATCATGTCATCTTTCTTCACTTTAAGATTTTTCTGTATATAGCTCTGGATAATTAGCGAATACCAATTTTAAATCTTGACCCTTTACAAAATGCGAGATACAAATTTTTCATCGGATTACAGTCACACACACCTCAGCCTGTAAAACAATACTTACGGGCCGAACACATGGCCCACAACGTATATGCAGTCACAGAAAAAAAAAAGCGGCAGATAATCTTCTTGCTGAGATCTACGTCTGTATTTGGGGGTCCGTATTATGCTTGCAATCAATCTATGGACTGAAGGTTGGGCTGTATAGGTGATTGTCGGATTTCGGACGTGAGAGAAGTCAGTTATCGTCCGTCATCCTAATTCATTTTGATGATGATATCGGGTCTATTTCTCCTGGCTATCAGCTTGATGTGGTACCTGTTCTTTTTTTTTCCATTTGGAGTATGTAAGTCAAGCTGCGGTTGGTCTAATAGTTCAATTACGCCATCATCGAGGGCACGTAAGATTTGAACAGGATGTTGTTCGTATTCTTCCTCCACTACCTTCTTTGCACCTTTCTTCCTTTCAAAATTACCTCTTCGCAATAAAATCTAGCGTTTAGATCACAAATTCTATTGTTCTTGACTGTTTTATATAGCAAGACGTGAAGTTAAGAGCATTAGCAGGTTTTAGAACTATTCGGCCAGCGGGGTGTCAACTACTCAGTAGTGATTCAATATTTATTTATTTCTTTCTTTTTAAGTCTCAGGCACAAGCCCAGCGCTAATTTTACACGAGACCAGTGGAGCCGGCAGGGTCATACTCGGAAGCATACCCCACTCGTTCGCACCAATTTTATCCTAATCGGATCTATGAACAGTACTCGTTCAAAAATCAAAACTCCTACTACCAAAACACAATGTTAGAATAATATAATCGCCTTGGGGTTTCCCAACATTTCTCATGCTACACTCCGCCTTGCCATTGGTATTCCTCTGGCCATCTAGTTCCTACTACCCTCGCATCCAGCAGAGGTTAATTTTATAGTTACGTTTCCGAAGCACCCTGTAATCCGTGCATATTCTTTAAAAATTTCAAGATCGCGAGGCTCAAGAAGTTGCTGCGTGAAAACCGCCACTGTCAAGCCCTTTCTAAGCTTGCGCATGCGATGAGCGTTTCTAAGACATTTAATGAAGTGAGTAGGAGATGTTTCCTACCCACAGACACAATACAAGTTTGCGTCTTCATGGTTAAAGCGACGGTGATAGGCCGTATAGTCTCCGTGACCTGATCTGGCCGCTAAGAGATGATGATATAAATTTCGAGGAAGGGCTAGTTCAGGTGGTTTCTTACGGCGCATCTCTTAATCCAGGTCCTGATGTCGCGTTGGACAGGCTGTTGACCACCACCCATCTACTAGACTCTGTCTTAGTTGGTACATTAGCCGTCGCTGGTAAGCCAAGGTAGTATGACTTAGTTGCGTCTGGCGGGGAAGGAGTGCTAGTAGCCCTGCACAAGCTGCTGCATCCGCTTCTTCGTTTCCGCTGATATTTGAGTGCCCATGCACCCATCTGACTTCCGCTTGCATCTTTTGGGTCAAGTTGTGAAAATCACGCGCCAGCTTTAGGCATGAGGCTGATCTTCTGGTTTTCAGGTCACTTACTGCCACCTGGTTATCTAGCAGTACATAAATTTTCTCGCCTCTTTATCGCTTTGAAATTGCGGCTTGGAGTGCCATAGCAGATCCGGCTAATTCTGCGTCGTATACTTCTACACCAAACGAAATGCCATTCCCTGTTTGGAAAGTTCTTCCCCCACGTTGGAGGACATATCCCCAAGAGGAACGCCCATGACCTTCAGAGGATCCATCAGAGTAGGCGCAAATATCATTCGTTGATAAAGATTTTTCCCATTCAATGTGAGATTCTACTCCTTCTGCTTTCGTCCCCAGCTTTGGTGAGTAAACGTGGGCTGCTAGTTCTTCCGCTACCTCGAGTATTAGTGGAAGCTGTCGATATGCTCGCTGCAGTCGTAACATTTGAGTCCCGGGCCGTTTTGACAATCTTGCTTTCTTTTTATATTTAAGTCTCCCCACGTTCGGGCATACACTTGCTCGGTGTCGGAGGGGGGGGACGACTATCGAGTGTGTTAATTCTAGCTGCAATCCTTAGTCTATTCCCTTCTAAGGGAATTTGAGCCGGAGGAATGCCACTTTTTCTGTGTAGTACTGCATTTGAAATCGTTCTCCAAACTGGTAGTGCAGCTCGAAGTGCTAGATGTACAGTTCTATCAATAAAGCTGCAAAGATGTGTATTTTGAGGCGTTACTATTCCCTTCGCAGCAGGACGCGACGGTCCTGGCCACCACACTTCTGCTCCATACATGGCAACCGGAATGACACATGAATTGGTCGCCGTCACCAGGGGTCCAGGCGCTGCTCCTCGTTTCACGGGGTTTAAACGTCGCATATGCTGAGCAATCTTCATCGCTTTGCCGCACCACGTGTTAACATGCTGTCTAAAATTTAATTGAGAGTCAAGAAATACTCCCAGCCACCGTATATATTCTACAGACTCGATCCTGGTATTCTCAATCGTAATACTAGGTTTTGTACCTTGTCGGCGTGCCGGAAAGTGTATGAGCTCAGTCTTCTCCGTATCGAATATGACGGTGTTCTCTTCCGCCCACCTCAACAAATTGTCTCCTTCTTTCTGGTCTATTGCTGATGACTCTACTGTTGTCTGTCCAACACCCAAGATCCCAATATTGTCCGCGTAGCAGAAGCGTGTATTAGGTGTCCCACCTCGCATTGGTTCTGCCATGTACAAGAGAAAGAGTAATGGGGAAATAGAAGAGCCCTGAGGCACCCCACATACTACTTTTCTTGCACTTGTGACTCCTCTGTTAAAGCGAGCTTACACACTACGTTCCGGTAGGAAGGAAGCTGTCCAACGAATAATTAAATCAGGCCACCCCTGTTTCTGCATCCGCCAGAGTAGCCGATTGTGCAGAACCGCATCAAAAGCCCCTTGCATATCAAGTGTCACGAATATTGAAGCTCACCCTTGAGAGCGAGCCTCTTCAATATCATGTACCACACAAGAAACAAGGTCAGTAGCAGACCGTTTTGGAAGTGCTCCAAACTGCTGTCCCACCAAATTTTTTATAATTGCCAAATCAGACATTCTTTTTGCAATTATTTTCTCTAAGCCCTTACCGAGACACGAAAGAAGTACAATTGGTCTCCATTCTTTTACTGTTAATGGGTCTCGTCCGGTATTTGGAAGAAAGATCACTTCTGCCAGTTTGAAACGCTTGAGGTGATAGTCTAGTTGAAGACATGCACGGTAAATTTGAGTGACGATTGGCCAATGCTTTCCCATCAGGCCGAAAGCAGCTCTACTGAGATCCCATCAGCGCCGGGGCAGGTGTTACCACTTCCTGTTGTACAACTTTTGACTTTCAACTCTGCTAGTTCATTTGACCATGATATACTAGCCTCGCTCATTAGATCACAGGGGGGTAGATCGTCAGATGCCTTGTTTCTCGCTAGAAGTTCGTCTCGTAGAATCTCAGCACGTTCAGCCTGTTCTAACACAAAACGCCCGTTATGTCTGAGCGAAGGCGGTGGTTTTTCCTGCCTGCGGGCTGCTCATCGCATTAACTGAAAGGCTGCTGATGTGAATTGTGTAGCCTCTGTCCGACTTTTCCAGTATTCTCTCTTCGGTGAGGCCACTACAGATCTGAACAATTTCTTTTGCCTTAATTGCTCGGAAATCGTAAGTCCAGCTTTATAGTGAACATGTGCTACTTTACATTTGGGTGTCCACCAAGGTGCTGACCTTCCCGTTGCTGGATTGGATCGTTTACCGACCGCCTTGACTGCGCTCGTCAACACCCTTCAAATACTCTCCGTGACATATTCAATACTTTCTCTCGAATTTATGATATCAAATGGCTCAATTCATTGTGATACAAGTAGCCTAAACTGTGTTATCTTATCTTTTGCGACTTTAAGTGGCCCCTTATTAGTTGCTGGAGCCAGATTCCGACTACGTACTGAGCCACAGATAGGAAGATGATCGCTAGTCATACATTCCTCGCGTTTGACCCAAGCACGGACACCTGCGACATTTGTCTATGCTAGTTCTAGTGTATTTCCAGTCCGATGCGTAGGCTCTCCAACAATCAGACAGGTCAAGTTATGTTCCTCCGCCCATCTTTCAATCTCTTCACCCTGCCCGTAATTCATTGTTGTGCCCATCTGCCATCCCTAGTAAACAGAGTTGAAATCACCAGCCGCAACTGCCCTGAAGGGAGGTTTCCAGTTTATTAGAGGTCGTACGGCTGAGACGTCATGAGACGCTTTGTAGACATTCAGAAAGGCCAAAATATTTACTACTACCCAGAATTAGTAAGCTGTAAGATCATTGTAAGGGAATATCTGTGTTGCACTGATAGTTGCATCTTTTTTAACATATGTAATGACCCGCAGACGCACGTTTGTACCTCCATAAGGCGTGAATTTATCGAAGGATGTGATTTTGTACACCCAGACAACCACGATTCTCGTATCAGCAAGACATTTAACTTCAACTCGCAGGCTCGAGCCAACGCTATATCTTGCATAGTGCCCCCTCTTCCTACATTTATTGACATAAAATTGATTAAATGTGACAGGGGATGACGGCCCTGTGAGTCGTCCTTCATAAGCGCATAGCATCGTCAGTCGTTGTTTCGACAGAAGATGCTTGGGAAGCAGTAATTTCAGACTCTACTTGCTGGTTATTAGAAAAAAGGTGAGTAACTTCTTCTGCAGACCTTACCTTTTCTTCAACTGCCTTGACTCGTAACACGGCTTGATATTCACGGTCTCCGGCCTGACGATAGACTTTAAGTTGTTCTTTAGTAGGTCCTCTGGACCGTGAAGGTCCAACGAGACATTGTCGACAGTCAGACCTATGTGGGCCTCCGCAATTCCTACATTTGGTTGGAGCCATACATACATCTTCGGCATGCATTGTGGAGCTACAGTTTCTACATGAAGGCGCTCTTGAACAAATTTTCGGACAATGGTGACCGTTACAGCGTTTACAAAATTCTCGCGATTACTGCTTCTTAAGGTTTCTGACAACCCCTGATTGATCAAAAACCCCAAATCCAGAACGAGGAGCCTCTATAAATTTGCGTTCATATAGTTTTAAGTGAGCTAGGCGGATGGATGTCACTCTCTCTATCTCATCCGAAAGCATATCTTTCGTTACCTCAATGCAACTTTCCAGCGTATAGATTGTTCTTGGGACCGTGGGAATGATTACTTGCGTCGAATTTGAAGCAGGTTCAAGCTTTGCACCTAGTGGTGATAAGCGGATAGCTATATTTAGTAATTCTGTGTGCGCCTCACTATTACGGGGAGAGAGTGCAAAGCCCGATAGGACTGGTTTGAATGTTCCGACAGAGGTTGGCGAGATTGATAATTTCTTTACAATAATCTCTCGTATGCCAGCAGGTGAGAGCTTTCGCCATTCGTGTTCAACCGGGAAGCGAATGAAGAGCCTCTGATCTTGAGGGCTAGCCGTCGATTTTTGAGTTCTCTCGGAAGAGGCTTTTGAGGGGACGGTGGTTCCATGGGCACTTGGTCTCTTTGGGAGTTCAGTCGGTCGTGCTCCTTTTGATATATCAGGCGTGGCTTTAGCCTTTTTGTGGCCGTTTCGGAAAACTGTTTTCCAGGACTTCTCAGTGACATGTGGCTTTAAGGGTAGTGGAGATATGGTGGATGTTTTCACCGTCGGTGCCTTGATTGCAGTGGGAGTCGCCAGCGATGTAGCCACAGTGATTAATTTCTTCGTTTATCCCGATGATTTATGTACCAGACCATGACTTGAACAAGACTGAGGCTGAAATTCGGGTATAGATAAAGTTGAGTCTGATGCTGCAAACTGAAAATCGCGACGAGAGCGAAGGACGTGCTATTACAGTCTTCGGTGTGCCTCCAAGCGCCCTCAGAGACCGACACCAGAGAGCCATCCCTTGACGCAATCGCAAGCCCAAGTTAAAGAAGCAGAATAAGCTGGAGGAGTAGGCGCGTGTGCGAGGAATACATGCTGCAAAGGCTATGGTGCGAGATATGGCCAATTATCTACTTGCTGAGCAGTGTGGAGAGCATATCGGCAAGCCGTGAGTAAACAGCGTCAAGACGCGTACGACTGAAATCACGCTTCAAAGGAGTCGTTTATATGATCATCAGCGAGTCCTGAACGAAAATTTGCGCGCCAGAACGCCCTGGTTTGAGCTTGTTGCCAACACAAAGTCTAAGTTTATCATTACGGACAAAATCATGTACAACTACGATGAGACAGGCTTCGTGATGGGGGTTATCCATGACCAAATGGTATTCATAGGCTCTGCGAGCTATTGTACAAAGAGTCTATAGCCAGGGAGCCGTGGTTATATCACCAATATTGATGGGCGTTGCAGTGATGGAGCATGAAATAGTGTTAATGCGACAGGAAATTGCTGGGCTTAGGGAGGCTGTAGAGGTAGCAACAGAGGTAAAGAATCGGAAGAGGAGGAAGTGTATTCAGTCAGCTGAGACGCTCATAGTAGGTGAGATATATGATTTATTTGCCGAAAAGGACGGTAGAGAGCCTGCAAAGATAGTGTGTACAGAGGCACCGGGGATATTGAGGGGAGACTGGTAACGATTACCCATACGCAGTAGAAATTTTAGTTATATTTGATAGTGATGAGTCTGAATAATATGAATATCGCCTGTAAATTGCAGTAAGTGGTGATGGTGTTGCAGCACATGCATTACAATCATCTCAACTCTGCTGGGGTGACCGACTCACCAGTGGGGAAAGTCGATGGTAGTAGAGGTCAAAGTAAATGTTTTTCAGTCTCCATTAGCGATACTAAACAACTTCTCTAATTTCTCAAACAATCAAGATACAGACGTTTCTACATATCGACCTCTCGCTTTATACTTCAACCTGTGAAAACAGAGCTTTCACGGATCTCATGCAACCACAAGAACTGATCGTCAGTGAATAAGTCTTCACCTTCGCCAGATGCCGGTGTATACGATCAGAATGTTCCGCACATCTGGGATAGTCAAGAAGACTAGCATTCGGATCAATGTCGTAGCTGGCATTACTCCATCGCCATCAAGGGCTCATCACTATTTCGATTTCTATCACCCATGAGATCTTAGTGCGAACTCGATCATATGTCCTATTTAACGACCTAGTTCATATTTATTCAGCTTGGACCGCGTGAGCCCAATAAGACTTTACAATGCTGTGACCGAATCTTTAATGCCGAAGGCATAAGATGATATGGGTACCCAGAAAGGAAGGTTTAACTCGTTCAACCTAATTCCAAAGGGCATGACCGGAGGGGTATTTTATGGAGGACGGCTCGTCTCAAAGACGCTGAGAGGAGAAAATGGGACCAAGATATTAAGGGCATGTAGGAGGGAGAATAGGATCTTTGAAGTATAGAGGAGGAAATTTTGACAGGGCTTCTCTTGATGTGGGACATTTTCCGTATTAGGTTTTTGATTGCACGTAGTGCTGCCAGCACTTTAAAGTTGGGCAATAACGGATGGTTTTATGATCGGCCCCCCGTAGTGTTTCTCCAGTATTGTCTGAGTAGTCTGGAAACCTCTGCTTCAGAAGAGGATACCATAAGCTTCATCCTTCGCAGTGTATACTTCTAGCGTGATCAAGGTATTTCTTGATGACTTGAGGTTTTGAGAATTCACTAGGTGACGAATGATGTTGGAATATCCACTCTAATTGAAAATGGAATCTGTAGAATGGAAATCGGACGCATGGGTATATTGGTTATGATGAATCAGCTAATTATGTGTGTAGTCACCGTCAGTGGAGTCACAAGTTAATTGTTTCATCCACTGTACATGACATAAGAACGTCTGCTGGGTCTGATTTCTCATCAGGAGTATTGCTGAGTTCTATTGATATTAACAACTAATCTCAGTCAAGTTCTGAACAGACATAGAATTCCATTATACCAGATTAAACTTCCAAGTTTAGCAACCTGAGCCACAGCAATCAATTATCGCTCGACTCTGAACTTGAGAAAATATGGCGCAATTGAAATGGATGAGAAGGGGGACCTTAGACGTTGCAAGATGAGAATTGCTTTATCTGAATCAATTTTGATATGATGCTAAGAGATAACTGTAGATAAGTCGCAGAGATACAGTAGCTTACAAAAGTGGTCGAATAAATCACCAAATCTAATACAATTGACCATAACTTTACAACATGATCTTGAAATTAAAATATTATAGTATTATATGAAAATTTAATTACTTTACTATCGCTGACACAATT
>MCBS01024629.1:0-12320 GCA_003611235.1 Golovinomyces cichoracearum
AACATGTATATAATCACTGACATTGTGTCATAGCTAAAGGCTGCAAACACAAATAAACAATGATTTAAAAAAAAACAAAACTGGCCAAGGGGTCCATATCCTCCTTAAAAACAGGCCGTTCCTCATCTCGCTTGTGCGGAAGAGATTAATGACGTAGAATCTGCACTGTAACACGGGCCAAACATGTTTCAGCGACGTAATCTGTTAATGATCTTTTATCCCCACGCATTTCAGGGTCCGCTTTTGTTAGAAAATTTCCCAACCAATTACAGTCACGCTGCTGTTAGTTAAAATCAATGAGTAGGGATAACGACGATAGCCAGCCGGTTGGTAAACAAATAACCCACTCATGATATGGACTCGGGCCGTATCTTCTTTTTGTCAGCTTATTGCGTTCAGCTGTAAGCTGTTGCTACAACTATTTCTTTTTTAGTAATCAAATTTCAGGGTAAATCCAATCTTCATAACAATAAATCATCATTCTAATATGTCAGGGCAATTCTAGCGATTAAAAAAAAGTTTTTGTTTCCAAGCTCAAAAGTTCTGCTTGGACTACACTCGGAACAAGCTCATATTTGTTAACTGCAGAACTCTTTATCGCTATGCTTTGTGTAAATACAATTAATAATCTCATTAAGAAGATTAAAACAATATATCACAAGTTCATTCGCCCCGTTATAGATAAAGTTAAGGGGGCTTCTCCACCGAGTCCGCCACCCATACATTATGCCACAAAACCACCTTCAAACACTGGTGCCATTAATTGTGGTCCATCATCAGCACATTTCACCTATTGGCATCCCGTATTTCACCCGTCCACTCCAATCTGGACTTATTTTGAGCAAAAGATAGGCGCAGATGGTTGGGGGAACAACGAGGTGCAAAATTACACTCGATCTCCCGTCAATAGTTTTTTTACACCTGATAACAAATTAGTTGTACGTGCCATATCGCGTCCAGATGCGCTTGAGGATAAATATACATCAGCAAGACTCGTCTCCAAACAGAATCTTGACAGAACACGCGGCTATTTAACTGCTCGACTGACTGTGCCATGTGCACAGGGTATTTGGCCAGCTTTTTGGCTACTACCAGCTGAGCCATTCACTTGGCCTACAGATGGCGAGATTGATATTTGTGAATCTTGGAATGGTCTCAATACTAATCATAGCTGTCTACATTGGGGTCATTATAATGCCGAGGACAACCAAAAGCATCGCGTGATGGAGACTACTCTTGATTCAACAAATATCATTCAAGAGTTTTCCTTAGCTTGGGAGCAAGTTTCAGAAAAGAGTCCCCAAAGTGGTCGTTTACTTTGGTACCTTAATGGATTACCAGTTATGCGAGCTTCTATTCCCGAAGGTATTCGCCCTATGCGCGATTTTCAAATCATCTTAAATGTTGCTATGGGCGGCAACGTTTGTCAAGGTGTTCTTCCAGCTGCCGGTGTTTATGACCTGATAGTGCACGATATACGCATGTCAGAAGAGCCTCGTGGTGGGTGGGAGAAATTTCGCTTTGATTGGGATAAAACTAATGAGGGCAATACTATGTGAATTCAGTACACTACTCGTGTTCAAGAACCTAGTAATTTCCGCAACAAATTAGAAGGAAAATATTTACACTAACGGTGATTAAAAGACAACCTGATACTGCTCATGCCAATAAACTAATTAGAGAGTTTCTGCTAAGAAATCATGCATCTCTCATGATAGAGTAGATAAAAGAATATTTTAATATTTTACCTGGAAACCTAGATTGCGCCAAAGAGTTTCTTCAGAAACACGTGAACGGGAATAAAATTTCATGTTCAATCACTAAGACATGTTTAACAAATACCGTAAACTAATTACACGAATGTTCTTGGTATGATTATATGAAATTAAATATGAGTATACTCTAGCTTGATAAACGAGAGTGTATTCTACAAATAATTCAAAAGTATTCATGCTTTGTCACGAATCGAATTACTACGTAGAAGGGTTATTCGACTTCGGATTTCCGATGATGTTGTAAATTTACCAGCTCGCTATCAAGTCTACATGTTTTCTATAGATCTACAACGTGCATGGGTAAAAAGCTTAAGCTGAGCGTCGTGATCTTGAACCTCTAGTGACTCGACCGCATATCTGTAGGGTCTCTAAACTTTCCATACTTAATGTACGAGCCCTTTTAACGTCACCGAAACTCAAACTCCGGATACTATGGCGTTCCTTGGCAGATTTGCGCTGTTCTGGATGGACAAAACGATTTATTGTACGGTGGTCTAAAACCCTTTCTTCTTCATCATCGCTGTCTTCTTTCTGAGTCTTAGGCCATCTATATCCATACAGTTTACTGTGCCGTTCGCATCGCGGGCAGGAAGAACGTGGCGTATAGGCATTTACTTGAACAAAAAAACCGTCGCAATTCTGACATTCAATCCAGTCACTTGCTAGATCCACGATGAGGCGTGAAGTAAGCTGGTAGTCACCAGGGACTCGCACTGCAGGGGCATGATCAGCATCACTTATAGGCTTATATCTTCTATGATCTCGTTTGGCGTTTTCTTTTGGTTTATGTTCTGCGTCCGTATTCTGTTGCGAAAATTGTTCACGAACTCGACCTGATAAATTCCTACTGGATCTCCGAGGGGGATCTGCTGGTTTTAAACCCTTTGGATTTGGGTTCTCATTTCTGTGTTTTTCTTGGTATAGTAGCTTACTATCACTCTTACCAATTTTCCTAGGTTTCATTGACCAGGATTTAGTGGGATCAATTTCAGGAACCGTAACGCGCAAAATTTCTTCATCAGCGGATGTTTCATCCGTACTTGAATGAGTCTCCCCGACTGAAGAGATACCACTGTGTGGAGTAGAGGTTATACAAGATGGTGCAGGAGATTGCTCTATGCCTTTTGACGTAATATCATGTGAGTATTTAGATCGTGATCTTTTTGATGAAGTTAAAGCGGCTTCAGCTTCAATAAATTTTCGTTTTGATCGAGTTAATCGTTTGGGAAAAATGCTTTGTTTCTCCGCACATGAAACTTGCGAATTCGTTGAGCACGGCATGTCTATTTCCAAACTGTTAGCTATCGCAGGGTCTCTAATTTGAGTTGATTTAATCCACTCTGCTTGCGACCGCTTACAGACACTAAGTTGGTCTGATTTAGAGACTTTGTCAAGTGACTCCTTAATTAAGGGCCCTTGTCTTTTAGTTGTTGTTAACCAACCATTCTGACATTTAAGTTCACAACTTTGACATAGACACTCGCAATTATTTTCGTCAAAGTAATCACCGCCTGTTCAACCGTTAGTACCTGAGATATGTAGCTTCAGACATAAGTTTGTACCGTAAGTTACGGTTATTTCTTCTCCTATTTCAATATCTCGGACTGCAATAACCTCCATGCCAGCATTTTCACAGGTTGAAAGTCTTGCATTCGCTTCACAATCATGATTGGCAAATCGTGCTGGACCAAGAAACAAAGAAGAAGCTTTTTTTCTACTGGAGAATACTATACTGAAGTCCCTACGGTTCCTTTGAGTTGTTTCTAATTCTTCTTTGGTCATAATGACTTGAATCCCCGAGAGGTACTTTATTTTCTGTTTACTCTTGATGAATGCCCTTGCAGTCACCGCGGCCTCGTGGGTGACTACTGTATATCTATTTGTTGTAGAAACCTCCCAAGGACAATCAGGTAGGTAAATTTGTACATAACGTTGCATGTGTTTGGTGAAATCCTGTTTTTCTTTATCTGTCTTGAGATTATCTTTAAATTTTTTGAGACCAGGTAGTTTGAGGAGTTGGAATTGAGCTTTTTCTACATGATTTTCGAGAATGACACATTTCTGCAAGATTGACGTAATGTCGGCTTCTTTAAGGCTACGAGAAGAGCGGTATGAGCTCTTGTTTTTGCGAATGGTTCCCCAGAAATAAACCTGAACATGATTGTTAGTTTAAATTAGGATATCAGAGAAATTGCCAAGAGTTACTTGCGTGATCTATAAGTGCATCTGTTAATATATCATCATAGGCAGCTAATTGGGCAAGCGTGAGACGCGCTTTTTTGACAGGGCGATTTGGAGTCATTTGAGCTCCGTATATTCCTGCAGTTTTGATTGTGGCTAAGACATCGAATTGTGAATAGCCACAGTTGATATTGGATTAATTTTTATTTGGAGGGTCCAAAAACTTTTAGTGATGGAGTGACCACACCTTGGAGTGTCATAAAGACATATCTGAAAATGTGACAGTTTAATAGTCACCTTACTCAAAATATTTCAGCAAATTCCAGTATGAAATATACAGAGACTTTCGTTTTTAACAAGTTAACATAACAGGTCATATTCAAGATTTAAAGGACATACAAATAGATGGAAAATGTTAACCTCCCCTCTACACACCATTTCAATAATAAGAGCATGTCGCGTTAGATGTTTGAAGAATCACTATTTGCATAAGTCACGTGGTTTTATGTTATTCTAAATCCCGTCAGCTTTTCGTCTGTTGTTTTATAATTTGTAGTGAACGGACAGAGATGCATTGATGTGACCTCGCTATGATTCAACTAAAGGTCAGAATATCGAAATGAGCATTAGAAATAACTATCGTGCAATAACTTACTTTTATTTAGACTATGTTAAATTGCATCGACAATTCTGGCGCTGCTATTGTAGAATGCGTCAACGTAATACGAATGAAAAGGCATGCAAAAATTGGTTTGTACATGGAGAATTTTTTTGTGTTATTTGCCTCTTACGCTTCTCAGGTGATCGTATTATAGTTGTTGTCCAGAAACAACGAAACTTCGGACCAGAATCTGGTCCAGGGGCATCTGTCTCCACGACTGCTGCCAACAAGGTTCGGAGAGGCGATATTAGACATGCAGTGGTTGTGCGAACAGCAAAAAAGATTCAACGACCGGATGGAAGTGTTGTTAAGTTCGACGACAACGCATGTGTACTTATTAACAAAACCGGAGAGCCTATTGGTACTAGATTAAACGGTTTGTCTTACGCAGCCCAAGTTGAGTTGCAGGAAATAAAAATTGCTGATAGAAAGATTAGGTGTGGTTGGCAGCGAATTACGCAAGAACAAGTGGTCTAAGATACTATCCTTAGCCCCGATGCATGTATAGCTCTAGATCTGATGGGCTTGTTTTTATTAACACGCAGTTACTTCTACCATATTATAATTTTATTCCAAAGTAATAAAATCTTCAATTTTTGACGTTATCTAGGATCTGTTGAGCCATGATAAGCAATACGAAGGCGGTGTAAGCTGAGACACTATTATAACATTAGTCAGATCTCAACTACAGGCTAACCTGGTGAGGATATAAAGCTATTCTAATTCATGATCCTCCTAAGAGAAAATATGTCCACAACCGCAGCATACAAAAAAAAGTTTCTATATCTTAATTAGTTGGTTTGATTGTGACATGGTTGAAAGAGATAAAACGCACCATCCCAGTTTCGGCAGATCTCTGCTGAGACTGGAAAAATACCGCATCTTCTGTCTTGCACTTGGGGCATGTCTTGTTTGATCTCGGAAGCTGGAGGGCAAGTTTGTTAGCAGAGTACTTCTACATTTATAGGCTTCTGCCATTGATCAAGATCTAGAGAAACCGCTTGAATTCAGAATCATAAAGAGTTCAAGATCTCTTGCTTGCTTTTGTACGCTAAGAAATCTGTAAATAAAGAATGTTCAAATTTAAATGGCCCAAATGCAAATTTAAAAAATCAAACGGTGAACCCACAGTTGGATCTGATCCAACATCTTGCGTGACACCCGCTGTTTCTCCTACGGCATTGTTGAGGACATTACGAAAAACACAGGAAAGAGTTGCCTCTTCAGAGTATTGACAGGTTCGACACGCAAATTGAAGGCGATGAGTATCTGGATCTTCTTTAGGATACAGCATGTTGGAGCTGAGTAACAAAGTTAGAAGGAAACAAAGCAGTTAGAGGGAACTCATTCTAACCATTCGCTACAGAACCGGAAAGTTATTTGCTCCATCTTCTTGTGACCACCGTCGCTGGTCATAGATGCCGGTGAAGCCATAGCCAGTAGTTATAGACCAAGCTAGTGATATAGATCATTCACAGGAGTGAATTGTCAATCAACAATGTAAAAATTCTTAAAGCCGAACTCCAACTTGATTCAGCCTATGGGTCACGCAAACACTAAATCCCGAGGCAGGCGTCGGCGTTTCGGGCCGCCACAGTTAAATGCTTGCAAAGATAAGGCTTGATTACAACTAACCAATAATAAATACTGCCGTCCAAGTCACTATCATACTTTATTTTTCACTAATGGTAAGTTAACAAATTTGATCTCTCAAAGCGAGTAAAATGGGTGGATTTATTTCTAAGCAAATAGATTCTATTGATCTTTCACTTAAAATCTGAACCCCGCGAGGAAAAGTGGCTAATGATAGAGATAGGCTGACGCAGGATTGCCATTTGGTTGGGAAGTCCGCCACTCGAAATCCAAAAATCTTCCGTACTACTTTAATGAAGATTTGAAGCAGTCTAGATGGGACCCCCCTCCGGGAACTGATCACAGTAGATTAAGAGCATACGTGCTACAGCACCACAGTTCTGCTCTTAGTGAGAGCAGACCACAGGCTCAGGAGCTGGGCGACACAACAAATAATAATGAAAAGATAAGGGCAAGTCACTTGTTAGTTAAACATAAAGATAGTCGTCGGCCTAGCAGTTGGCGTGAGGGACGTTCTCATAATTCCGTTCAAACTAACTGTCATCAAAACTAACTAATCTCAGCCTGAAATTACGCGCTCGAAAGATGATGCTTTGAAGATAATGCTCGCGCACGAAGAGCTTATTCGATGTGGCGTGAAAACTCTTGGTGAACTGGCGATGACCGAGTCCGATTGTAGCAGTGCTAAGAAACAGGGTGATCTTGGTTTTTTCGGCAGAGGGGATATGCAGAAAGAGTTTGAAGATGCAGCTTTTACGCTTCGACCAGGAGAGATAAGTCAGATCATAGAAACTGCATCTGGTTTGCATCTGATCCAGCGGTATGAATAGTACTTTTCCGAGAAATTTTCTCACCGCTAACTTCATTGCAGGCTAGAGTAAGATGGCTGTGATTTCAAAATGATTTATTTTGTTACATTGTCTGACGTCGTAACTCTTTATTCGCCTGGGTCGAGGCGAAAGATGGATATATTTGAATCGTGAACCAAAACTACACTTTCCAATTCGTACTTCCCCCAAAAGCATTTTCAGAAAATAATATGAACCGAGATTTGGTCAAATTTTTATTGAAATGATAAATATTCATGAGTAAACTTAGTACATCAGATGAAGTAAAGCTATGATGAAATAACTACGAGCTCGGCAAACTCGAACGTACACGAAAACTCCCGTCTTATGGGAAGTCGACACAGTACAAAACAACCAATTATGGAATCGAATCTAGCGAAATATTTTGATTGAATTCTCTAGAAATCCTGCGCAACAAATCCACAGAGATTTATGGGAAAGCAACCAATATTTTCCCTATTCAGAACGCAAGTGAAAGAAAGCAAACGAATACTTACTGACTAAGATTGGGTAGAATTTTTTGGATTAGAAATTTTACCCTTTCACTACTTTTACATCGCTAAGGTAGATATTTATTAGAAGTCCTGATACCTGCATTTTCATGATTGAACTCAATCTTCGGACGTTAATCAAGTTTCGATCATATAACACCGCACTTCATCTTCGCCTAGTAGATCCAAATACATTTCGGGTAAAAACTCTAAAATTTCCATCGTCCTCTTAAACATTCATTCATCTGCATATTGCACCAATAGGTACTAATCTTCTTGCGAGAGAATTGATAAAATTTTCATCATAAAGTGAAGATTCCTCTTTTTTAAAAATATAGTTGTTGTTATCGTCAATTGGTTTTCTAAATACATTCTTGCTCGCAGCTTAGAATGACGTTCTAGCATACATTTATCCATTTTTTTTTTTAAATTTAGTTCAACATACTAAATTAGTTATACTACTTGCCTGTCTACACAAAGTCTCTGATAACTTTAGATGGATACGCTGTAGGCATACCAACAGCACTCGGAAAAATCTATTTTTAAATTACCGTTAGCCTTATTAATAATTCTCCCTTAATTCCCAGATTATCCTTCTAATTTATTCACATTAAATTGATTCTACATTCAAATCTTCTTTAACTTTTCCGAATTTACACTCTTCAAATAACGCTCATGCTTTGAATTAACCCTAGTATTCTCGAATAGCAAAGGTGAAAGATTCAACTTTCCCTTTGTGCTAATTGTAATAATGTCATCAGGGTAGTAGACAGGCTGTCGAGCATCCAATCTAATAGACAGGTAACACCCCAAAATGGGCTCCCTGGTTTTCTTGGATACTAAGAAGTTCAGAATGTGTAATATTATTTTAGACTGTTCTTTGGTAACTATACTTTATCGATCTCTCACGAAGACGTTACTGGTTTACTGGCTGACTTGGACTCTTGGAACGGTCAAAAATAACATCAGAGAAAAAAAGAATCATTAAATTCTTGTAAAACATTAATTAGCTATGAGTCAGTATAAAACCTAATGAGAGAGCGATTTTTCTCAAAGCTTTTGATCCAATCATTTATATCTCCACATAAATAGTTTCATGCTCACTCTCACTATCCTGAAAAATAGTTTTGACGCCTGACAAAATTTGGACTCAGAACAGGATCATAATGATAAAATAGAAGTTGGAACGAATTTTGATAAACATCTTTTCGTAATAATGACAATGGATATTTAGCGAATTGCTGCGTATCAGCAGTGGTGAAATTAGTGGAAAGATTAGAGTGTTACTATCCCCCCCCTAATAGTTGTTAGTGAAAGGTACTGTGGGCCAGGGAACAAAAGGATTTGATTGGATAAATCTATACTTCAGCCAATCAAATCTTTTTGTTCCCTGACCCACAGCACCTTTCACTAACAACTATTAGGGGGGATAATAAGACACCTTAGGTCGAGCGTTGTGTAGCGTATTAACATATCTTTATCCCAATATTGTGCCATTTTGTCATTCTCTCTCCTGGGCCAAGCGTATTACACGTGCCATAGACACTACACTAGGTATTTATCTTCACCATAAGCCTTTCATTTATCTTTTCTATCTATGAGCTTACGTAGACTATCATCGTCGCCTCAACCATAATACTGCCCTCCTTACCTGCTCTTGTTGACTCGAAAAATCTCCAGATCATTTTCTCTCTTGCCATCTAAGCAACGTAAAGGAACGACTACGAGATGGTCTTCCCAAAGGAACAAAAGAATTTCATGGGAACTAGGCTCGTCAGCTGGTGCGATCTTATCCGAAAAATGGTCAAGATCACCAGCCCTCTTTGTTAAAGACCCAGCTAATAAACGAGAAATATCTGCAAGCTCTTGCGCATAATTACCCCCACATTACCTAGATAAGTAGAGACTTGCACCCCAACTCCAACTGTGAAAAACCGACCAAAGGAAAATCGAGAGAAGCCCTTAGTCTGTTCTAGTACGATCAATCAGTATGCCTTAAATCCGTGAATAGTTATATAAGAGTGAAGTCCCACTGGGTATGCTGGTTTCGAACCAGCAGTCTCTCTGTCACAAGTGGGGCAGGTGTTTACGCTGCCCAGACTCTACTTGGAGGATCAGCCCGGATAGCTTACTACTAAGCCATCTGACCCAGAAATTGTGTTATTAGCGATAGCTATTGTTCGATGATAGCTGTACATGTTGATATTCGAAGAAAATATAGAACTGATGCTTCGTGTGTATAAGGGCTACCCTTCACCTCAAGTAGAATTTATAGATATCTCTGCGTACGTCTCGATACAACAACACACATTCTTCCCTATCAAATCTATTATTGAATCAACCTCAGCTTATTCTGATGTATTACTTTCTAAAATATATTTCCCGAACATCACAATTTCCGATAGATCACTTTGTGTTTAAGATAGTTTAACCTCTTTCCGCCTACTTACAGGATCTCTTTCTCACAAGAAGGCTTACGAGTAAGAGATAATAAAAGCAACTATTAAAATCAGGGACTTCTTACAACGCTTTCGGGACTGGGGCAAGTAAACCATCTTTATTGCCGGGTTTATACTTTGGTGCAAAAAGAGAACTGTCAATATACCTGAAGGTTTCTCGACCAAATTATTATCTTAAAAATAATTGGTCTTATAATTATTTAAATTTCATGAACTCTTTTTTCTCTCATTACAGCGTTAATGTATCCCGTTCCAAGAACAAAGGACAGACCTAAAGAGTAGGATTGATACACAGAGCTCTACGTCCCTTCCCAGTCTGACTGATAATCTGTAGCCCTATATTAAACCTGTGATCCATTTCTCCTTCGTCGTCTCTCTTCAGCATAATCACTTCGAGGTGAAAGGACACTTAATTCTGGGATAGGATGGTTGTATGACTTGGTTCCAACATCACTAGTACCGACACTGCTTTGAATCTCACTCAGACGACTAGAATTATCGGTAACCCTGGAGGAGTGTCTCCGTTTAGCACGTCGACGCTCATGCCTTTCACGCCGTGCAATTTCATCGTCCGATGTTATAACCGTACTATCATCGCCAATTTTGAAACTGAAATCTCGACGTTGTACTGCTCGATCTTTTTCTTGGATACGTCTAGCTTCGGCTTTTAGACGGCGTTCTTTTTCGTAGTCTATGGATACTTTCTCTGCACGTTTCTTTTCATCTGTTTTTGCTCGTTGACTCTTATGACCATCATTCACGCTTATCACCTTGCGAATACCACCTATGCGTAGATCTTTTTTTTGCTTTGGTCTCTTTTTTGTACTTTGCCTTGATGATGGCACAGCCGATGTAGTCATTTTACTTTCAGTCACTGATCCGCCAAATGTGTTAGATTCAGATCCCACATTTAAACCCCCTACACGTGCTGGTTCTTCATTACGATAGGCAAGTAAGTCCTCAGCTGCTGCTTCATCAATATCTCCACCAAAGCTTTCAATCTCAGACATCGTCGTCTTTGTCTCATAATTCCTTCGTCCAGTTTCCCTTAAAATCTCAGACTTTATTTCGCTTATCTCGCTCATCTCAGAGGCTTGGGTAGAACAGTCTTCCAACTTTTTAATTGCCTGAATGTTTTTTCCGATTAATCTTTTAGAATTCGAAGTAGATCTCTTTTTTTTCCCTCTTGATCTCTTGGGATCTCTCTTGTGATAGATACTTCCTCCACCTAAATCAGTGCTTAATGTGGCATCGCTGAGCGTTTTACCATCTCGTCGTTTCCTTCTCAAAACTGAACTCTTATAGTCATCCCAATCCGTTTCCTTGAAGTGAAACCCGCCATTCTTAGCAAGAAAGAAAAACCATGAAGCGGATACGACAAATCCTGCTCCGATGAGACCAAAGAGAAAGAATAATGCTTTGGTGGGAATAGCTTCAGGAGGCACGGTCCCGGCTTCTGGGTTAATAGGCGTGTTTCGTGGAAGGATTGTTGGTACTGTATGATGGAAAGATAAGCTAGGATTTTCTGAAGCAGAATCGGCTCGCCGAAGAATTAGAGGTAGGTACGCCTCAAAAGGGTCCTTCACGACAGGTGCCATGGCTAGGTCTCAACTTGTGAAAAAACTAATGTCATGGGGTAGCTCGACTGGAGGAGTCGCAAATTCAGCCGTGTCTTATCGGGATTATCTAAAGAACTGCTGGATTTAATATCAATTTAAACTTGTCATCAGAAAATGCACTAACATAACGACTAATGTCAAGAACGACATTTGAACATGGCGGCTAAGGTGGTGGTGGGATCATAAATGTAAATAATGACGAATTAGTTTCTCGGGTAACCGTGGCTCTCTTACCCAGCAACGGCAATATTTTCGTGATCGCTACATTAATTATTATCCTATGTGTGAACGTTATGCATAAAACCGTTTAATATCTATAACACATACAGGCCTTTT
The DNA here is from genome assembly GCA_003611235.1 of Golovinomyces cichoracearum. Lineage (NCBI taxonomy): Eukaryota > Fungi > Ascomycota > Leotiomycetes > Helotiales > Erysiphaceae > Golovinomyces > Golovinomyces cichoracearum. Next base: position 11,964 of record MCBS01024629.1, read on the forward strand.
CCAATGATCAAAGAATAGCACCAACTTACTCAAAGTCCCCATCAAACAGGAATTTTCCCGTAGGCTGTATATGAGCACAAAATTAGTGGAGCTGCTATTCCGTTATCTTCTAAACTCTCCAGCCATCTAAACAAAAGACAATTGCAGGTGTTTTGCTAATGCATTTATTGTTCTTAAATTGGGCGCAGTAGACTTATGTAAGCCGTAAAATGATCCGCTTCGCTTAATAGCCGCTCAATCTCGCTGTCCTTGATCCGTGGCACGGGACAGAATGAGAATTATTATAATTACTAGGTCGGATGGTATAGAGGTATGCCATTTGGGCCGTTCTCCTAAGTAGAGTCAGGGTAGCTTGGA
>MCBS01024630.1:0-12334 GCA_003611235.1 Golovinomyces cichoracearum
ATATATATATATATGGGAATATACTTCATCATTGCAGTTCTTTGATTCTGTTCTGACCATTTGGCCGACTAATTTTACATCTATATTTTGCATAATGCAGAATTGCACCTATTCGCCTGATGGTCTTGTTCTGAATCTTTTTTTCTTGTCCCACTGCCTATATGCTGCTACATTATACTGAAATGCTAGGTCATCATGTGAATGGTGATAATTTTTTGAGCCCTACTAGGATCATTTTTGATATCCGATCGTGGACCTCTAAATTTGAGTCGTTTTTCTGCCGGTCTTTTTTTTTAGTTTTTTCATGATTTTTGTCGCAAACCAAAGTTTTAGGATCGGCCATCGCTAAATTGATAGTGTTGCTCATAATTCTGACACGTTCGAGAGCTTCAACAATTTCCAAAGGCTGTTAAATTTCTGGCCTAAATTTATCTTAATCCTACTGTTTACTTTCCCCAAAGACTCCGGCCAGCTTGGGTACATCTCTGATTCTAGTCCTGACACAAATATTTTCTCTCCCCTTCACGGACAGCTGAAGTTGAATACATGCCAATAGCGTTTTAACTTAATTATAAAATGCATCTAATAGTATTATAATAGGTTATGCCCGATGTCTTATGGCTGAGATTGTAATTTCTAGCCTCATGTGACATCTCAAAGTGAGACGAGAGGTTTGATATCGCGATGGGCCGAGTTAGACAGACTCCTAGACTAAGTGATGATCATGATAAGAACATAACTCTGTCCGTATAGCGCTTCTATCTTCTTTGGTTATTGTGGCTGGATAAATACAAATATTTATTGAAACATTGCTTTTGTTCATTGTTCGTTTTTTTTATAATAATTATGAGATCTAATCCGCTAGGATATGCCACATTACCTCTCTACTTCGCAGTGTTTCTACCACTTACTTACTCGTCTAGTAAATTTCTTCTAACATGTCTACTCTTTAATATAGCGCTTCTTATTTCTCGCTTTAGCCTTACGGCTGATTAGAATTCGGATATCTTCGGGGCATGTTTCCCACTACTAATCCTTGTCATTTCACTTCAATTTTACCTATCTCACCTCGATCTCCTCACTATCCCTATCTAAGTCTTCCAACCCAATATTCTCTCGTCTGCTATAGCCTGGTGTACCTCCACGGACATTATTCTGTCTCCGCCCAACCTGTGTTTTGAAGAAGTCGTAGGATGACCCCATAGCGTTTACATCTCCGAATACTTCTCTAGCCTTTGTATAGCCCCTGCATAATTGGCTGTCACCTTTTTGAGTTTCTTCCGTATTCTCTCTCACGCGTCACCACTTGCGGCATTCGAGCATTAAGTGGCGTACTGTTTGTCGAAATCCTGCTGAGCAGTGAGTACACCTGCTATCTTCTATTTTATAGATTCTGTATAAAAACTCTCCAGTATGAGCATGACCGGATTTTAGTTGAAAAAGACGACTAGCTAATGACTTACGTGACCGAGCGACTATTTTTTTAAGCTTCGATTTTGATGCCGAAACTGATAGGTTATTCGGGCTGAGATAGACCTATTTATATGCTTAGATTCAAACTATTTTCTGAATTCTTTCCATTTGAGTTGTATAAAACATCTCAAGACGTGTGCTAACGATGCGAATTGTTGGTTACAGTTCGATCCACCTCTGGCTGCCTGCTTAGCTGCTTCATCTACCCACTTATTACCCTAGACTTCAGTGTATTCCGAGACCCAATGGATTTATATATTATTTATTTATTTTTAAGTCTCAGGCACAAGCCCAGCGCTAATTTAGCACGAGACCGGTTGGATTTTCACGTTAATTTCAGCTGCAATCAGTTTGTCGGTGCAGTCATATATACGACGTGCCAGCTACTGTCCGGGTCCCGGAGCTAAATTCTGTATTCTTGATAGAGCCGCTTTGGGGTCTAACCATACATAGAGAATTTTAGTTAAGATAGTCTTTGGGTTGTCGCCCGAGATGATTGTTGTGCTCGAGGCCACCCAGCCCGGAGTGCAATACTTAATGCTTGATATATACCTTATTACTCGGCATAAAATACCTCCTTGTTCCGCCCAAGATACCTTTTTTGCGTTTGTCATTGTCCATTGATCATCTTCCAAGCGACAGCTACCCCTGTTCTCTGATTTTCCAATTTAGACCCATCAGTCTAAAAGGAAAGCTGGCCCTGCCCCCGTCTGATAATCCATTGCATATCTTTTGGCCTCAATAATTCCAGATATTACACTAATTGTTCCTGGGGAGGTTCTATTTAGTATCTTCTCTATATCTTCAATGGCAAATGAGGGATCCAGTTCTATGCCCTTTACCAATATTTTAGTGATTCTCTGTCCGAGGTCCCTTACAATCGATGTATAGATCCAATCCAAGTTCGACCGTTCCTGTTCACCTAGTTGTACGTGAACGTCTCCCTCACAAAGTGTTTCTGGTAAGATATCTCGGGTTGCGATATTACGCGGAATAGTCAGCAGTCTTAGCGCGTGTCTGCGCTGTCTATTGTTAAGTATAAGTACAGCAGGTTGGAGACCCGCCTCTTTTACCAAAACTCATACCGGTGCGCCTCGAAACATGCTCGTTATTGTAAGGGCCTGTCGATTAATTATCATCTGCAACTCATTTTCTCATTTCTTTTAGTCTCTCCACCAAATGTCTTCCCCGTAGAGCGCAATGGACTGCACTACCTCTATCTAAATTTTGAGGACAAGTCCTGGCAATGATCTTTTTGCCAATACTATGGATTGAATACGAATCTCCGCTTGTCGAGCTTTATGAATGTAAACTTCTTTGTGGGTTCTGAAGTTCAGCGCGGAGTCTAGCCAAAAACCAAGCCATCGCGTTTCTTCCTCGTTGAATTTAAAAGAGTGTTACCAAATTACGTAGTGGCATGTCGTATTTCTGGATGATACCTGCGTCTCCGTGTAAACGCGAATGCTTTAGTTTTTTCATGATCAAATTGCATGAAGTTCCGAGATCCCCATTCCATTACACTACTCCCAACTTCTTGTATTCGTGTTACAAGTGTAGAGATGTCCTTAGCTTCTGCAAAAAAACCACAATCATCACAAAAAGATATGGCACAAAGTCCAGATGCAATATCCTCTACGGTGCCAAAAACACCACTTAGATAAATGGTAAAGAGAATTGGTGAAACGGGTGAGCCTTGGGGAATACCACTATTTACCGCAGTTTCAGTTCCGCAGTGCCCGTCTATGACCAATTGTACGCGTCTATCAAACCGTGAGAAAATGAATTGCAAAAAAGTGTCGTATTTAATTCGGCTAATTTTAGCAGTTAAAAACGAACTATTTAAGGACATGTTTAGTACTAGTGTGGTGCAAGGAGCCAGTAAGATTGCAGCGGTTTGAAACCACTTAGCTCTACATAAAATATAACTAGCGATACAAGATTACTAAAAACCCTTAATTTTTCAGGTACAGATATCTCTTGTCATTTCTTCTATTTTCATATACAAACATTTTCTATTCGTATTTTTCTTGTAACGTGTGTTACTCAGCTGTTAATTTACTGTTTCCAAATTTTCAGTTTCTGAAATTAGAAGTAGATATATTTAGGAGTTAATGATGGAGGAATTGGGGGATCAATTCGTATTATCTTCTTATTTTTTTGATTAGACTCCTGTGTGAGACGAATTCCTATCAATTTCTAAATCATCACTCATCGCTATCATTTAAGACCTTAAACTCCTGTGTGAGAACTTTTGTATTAGTAATATTATACTTATCCAAACGCTTCCAAACCGGCGAGTGGTTCGATAGCGTCTCTCAGTCATGAAAGACTTCACCCATTCGACTAAGTTTTTGTTAACCCCTATTTAGATCAGGCTTCTAAGAAGGCAATTAGGACTGACGTGGTCGAATGCTCCCTTGAAATCCATTGTTAGAAGCGCTGCGACATTTCCTTGATCCCACGCTTGTTCCACCCTGTTGATAACACACGCGAAAGCATCGATACATGATCGCTGTTTCCTGCTCCCCTTTTGTCCTTGATGTAGTACACCGTTTCTTTCACACTAATCTGATAGTAGCTCTGCCACAACTTTCTGGGCAACTTTTCCAAATAAATTTAAAAGACTAATGATACGATACGATTCAACTTGAGTGTAATCAATTTTACTTGGTTTACGAAGAAGAATTCCATTAGATATTCGCCAAACGTGGGGATGATGGCCTTGCTTTACACATTGTTGAATGAGATTAATTATGCGGCTTAAGTCCCACTTCCATAGAAACCAGAGAGCACGAAAATTGATTTGATCTGAGCCTAGAGCTTTTTTGATACACTGTTGGTATAATGCTTGCTGCAAAATCTCTTCTGTCACCATTTTAGATACCGTGCCAGAGTATGATGCATGTGTCTCCTGCGTATCTACCGGTGGGGCAGTAAAGCTAGCAGAACGTATCATTTCCTCTTTTTCTTCGACTGTCACTGCTATTGAACCGTCTGAGGCATATAAGGCTGGAGTCATTGTTGTTGCCTACTCTTTGGTATAGTGAAATGCTGTCCAACACCGTTCATTTTCTTCATCACGCTTTCTTTGATTATACTCCTCGTCCTCTGAGCTTGCAATATTGGGCAGAGGTTCATAAATTTCTTCATCACCTTGAATACATCTATCAAAGCATTGATCTCGAGCTTGTCTGATCATGTGATAATAAACGCTGAGCTCTATTTTTTATAACTCATTCGATAATTTCTTCCTCTAAAAACGTCTTCTAGCAGCTTTAAACAAAGATCTCGCCTCACTAAGTTCCGGGGATCACCACCGCTTCAATTGAGCGCACGCCCGAATTTATTTGATATGCTAGTCCAAGATACACGTTAGTGTGTCAGTTATCAATTGTGCTTCATCAAGATCTGTTTTGCTACTATTGTTACTTAAGTAGGGTCGTTTACTTGACATCATTTTCCAAGCCATTTGTGCCTCTTCCTCTTGATATATTGTCATATTTTTAATCGCCCATCTTGTCACCTCAGTGCTTGGCCCTAATGATCTCGATCCTTTATTTATACTTTCTATATCGAATTTTATAAGCTCATAATCTGATGGTGTTGCGTACTCAGGATCAATGGTCCACGCGGAGAGAAGACCAATGTCTGGAGTTGTCAATGTCAAATCAATGATGGAGAGATCAGGTGAATTTTTAGGCCTTGTCGCAACTGTAACGTCGTTGTTCACTATAAGCTCATACTGATCTATGATTGCTTCTAGCCCATCTGCTCTTTGTTTATGTTGACATGCTGGATTCCAGTATAGGCTATGCGCATTAAAATCACCGAGCAGGATAGTTCTGTTTTCAATAATAGAATTCAAATTCACGTCATCTATAGCTCTTCATCTTCGATTGGTCGGTCCACTCCATGATAAGTCTTCCCCAGCCCAGTTATCGTATACATTAATGATGCGTGTCTTTCTTTTCTTCTTTCTGTTCGAGTCTAACTCCCATATATCCAGGACTTTAGGGATGGATGATCAACCAAGTCAGTTCGACTCTCCACCATTACGCTACCCTCTAAATATCTCTCAACCCCAACCGCGACACATTTTTGTAAATATTCACCGCAAAATCTAAAACGAGATTCATAAGCTGGATGTAAGATACCTTTCCCACAAAGATATGGTCACTATAGACACGGAATTTCTGCGCCAATATCCATTACCACCCGAAAGGTGGCTTGACATACTGCAAAGTTACGTTGACAATTGTGTTGAACTACACGCATGAGCTTGTAGATGATTCAGTGCCGTCGCTATTACTGGTAAGAGTCTGATCCTCAAGCTCTATTCCTGGGTCTTCTATCTCAGCCTCATTTGCTAAGCCTGTCTCCTCAAGTCTCTCTGTAGTCCCATCATGAGACCCCCCATCGATTTCCCTGTACTCATCTGTTCCACATTATCGTCGCTCATATTTCCTCTTGCGATCTTTCCACTCGTCACGTCCGAATCTCGCTATCGCTATCGCCTGTTTTTGTACCGTGCGCTTGGAAGAGGTCGCCAAGTGTTTTCCCCAACAGATAGCACATTTGTAACGTCCGTGCTGTGGGTAATAATTTCCCTTTCCAGTATTACATCCGACTGTGGGACATTGATAATTTTTAGTCATATGTGGCTCTGCGCATATGGCACACTTTGTCTTATCTGGTGTCGGACAGCCGTACTTTGTATTTCCCCAATGACAGCAATTAGGGCACAATTTATCTGGCTCCACTCTGAGATATTTCTTGACCTTGTGAAATTTCTCTCCAAATTTTAATCCTTACTTAATTGCACGATCTGATTCCGCCTGAGTTCTCACAGTAAACCAGATACTTGAGTGTAACTTCAATCCGTTTCTTACCGTACTAGCCAATCCTTCTTGTCCAGATAACTATCGTGGTACAAATGATGATTCTAGAACTGATGGGCTTGCAGCTATCTCTTCTACAGTCTGACTAAGCCCATTCTCATTGCAACAACGGCCTAGTTCAACCCCATGAGCCTTTAGATAAATTTATTGCTGATTTGCAGATATCTCCGTGATCTCTGGACCAAATCTTAACGCTGTCTATAAAACTTCTTCTTTAATCAGGATTACAATGATATCCGTAGTTGTCTGTGCTGTCCTGAGCCCTGTCAGATTTCCTCGTTCATTGTACCTTGATAATTATGAGATGAGCTGGAACCTTTATGCTCAGCAGCTTCACGTTTATAGCATGTAAAATTTCCTGTGCTGTAGATGGGGATTTAGATGCCGATCCTAAATTCCTGATGAATATTAGTCGACGTTTCAATTCCTCAACGTTCTTAAGCTGGTCTGGCCACTTTTCTCTGATTTTAACATTTTTTTTGGGGCCATTACGTGATACAGTCGTCCACTCGATTGGTTTGCTGGTTGATGGTGCATTTCTTGCCGCCATTGATGATATTATCGTCGTTTGTGACATTGTTCGATTTGCTGCTGGAGTTTTAGGAACGATTTTAGGTACGCTTGGTCGCTCTGGAAGGCGTATCACTGGTGCTGGCTGACTGCTGTGTATCATTATGCTTGCTTTACTGACGATATTTATTGTTGGGGCATTAATTAGAAGATTTCTCGGACTTTCATTATTATAGTGATTGTTCAATAAAACATCACTAGGCACATTTTGCTCAAATACTTGCTCCTTACTTCTAACCGAAGATTCTCTGACTCCTTTTTAAACTTCGCACTCTCCTCTTTCAGTGCAGCGAACAGCGCCGCGTTCTCCATAACTACTTTCTCTGTCACTACCTATATAAATCCTGTAGCATTATCTAAATTTTCTCTGTACATAACTCACTGCCCAAGTCCTGTGGAGAAGTGTTCTGGCTGTACGAGGTGAATCCTGCTGTCGTGACAAACTTTGGGGCTGTGATATTATTTCATCTCAACTACATTGTGGTCCCGCGACTAGTGGCGCGTTTTCCACGTGATATTCAAGACAACTATTTCTTCTTTGTTCATTAACAGCTTGCTTCGCCAAGTTCTTAGTTTGACTTTCATTCTGTGGGTGGTATTGTAGGAGTGAGGAGAGGGGTGGTTCTGCCATCGCGCTGGCTCTAATTCAAGCCATCGACTCTGATAGAATCAAACAATGAGGGGACAGTGTGCAATTCAATTTTAAATTGTATTGTGTGAGTAAGTTCGAAGGATCGTTCAGAAGTCTATGGAAGCTTCTTCTTTTTGACGCAGAGGGAGTTTTCATGGTTCGTTTGCCCTCGTCCTTTCATAAGCCTAACGTATCAGATTCTCCTTCCTGGCCTTCAATGCCACTCATCAATATTAGTGCTAGCGTATTAATCAACTGTACTTCGATTTTTAATATTTTCTGAAACTTGTTAAAATGAGCTTCACCTCAGTGGAACGTCGAGTCAAAGAAGATTTTGAGGACTCGGAGGGGGAACTGGTAAGATTGGATGCCTTCACATAAAAAAGTTGCCTTTTTCATACAATTTTTTTATCAAAATTTAAAGGAATTAACAACATCATCATTACAAAGTTTCGGATAGACTTGCCGAAAAATGAAATTTTTAAGAATTATTTCAAAGTGAAAACAAAAGTGTCATAGATATCTAGTAAAGTGGGGTTCACACATCTCTTCATAGAGCTTAGATAAGACCGTTCAATTTTTCTAGAAGCCCATTTCTTTTCTTGGTTGAGATTCTTAGCTGATTGTATGCGATGAAGTAATGGATATCTCCGATGGCATGGACAGGTCGACCTAGCCAAGTAATAAGGATTTATTTATTACAAATCAGTTAAGAAAAGTGTATTCTTCTTCTTCTATGATCATATATTCTTTATTTTGTTGGGAATTTTATGATGATATCGATTTTTCTCAGACCCGAATAACTTACAAGCTCGACTTAAAACTTTATAGATCATGCAATTTGACATCGAATGTAACTCATTTAAAATTTAATTGGTCCATATCAACCAAGTTAATATCACCGCTATTGCTCTGACTCCGTCTCCGCAAACTATCGCGAGAGACAACACTAGAACCTGCTACTGGTGACGCCTCATGAAAGTTTAATGACAAATCAGTTCGGACAGGACCGTACTGAAACCGCGATTTTTTTTTGGAAAGTATATTGGCTAGCCTACTGATCCATGACCATATTCGTTTTTGTTTTTCAGTAAAGTACTGGTCCTCGCTTGGATTTTCGTTGGCTTCAGCTTTGAATTGGTATTTGAGACAATCTTTAACAGTTACTAAACCAGCTAGTTTGCCATGATATTCGATGAGAATAATACGGGGACCAATCTTGCGAAATAATTCCATGACCGTTTCAAGAGGTAGTCTTGGATGCACTCTAACTAGTGTAGAATCAGTGTAATGACTCATATCGATTAAGTAAGTTTGTTGATCATTAACAGATTGAGATGTAGGCGATGTGGTTCGTATCATAGCTATAGAGTCTCTGTTCAAATTTAGTGGAGTAAAATGACATATTGCATCAGGACTTATGTTAGGCTCTTTCTTGATACGATTAACTGCGTATTGGAGCTCGATACGTCCTATATAGCCAATAAGTATTTTTGAGACTTTATCTTGTACAATAGGGAAGCCTTTGTATTGTGTCTTATGAAGGAGTTTTTCGATGCTTTTCAAGCTGAGACCGCTAGATGGAAAGGCCATGACGTTACTAGCCATAACTTGCGAGACAGGAACTCCAAAAATATGGTCTTCTTTGTTGTCCAAAAAGGGGAAGCCGTTGAACCAAATCATTCGATCGGCGATACCACCTTTTCCAAGGATTCCACTTATGGCCTTCGTTACCCCCACGACAATCATTGTTGGGAGAATATAAGTCAAAGCTCCAGTAAGCTCGAACATTATGACAACAACTGAAACTGTTATGTGCATTATACCACTGAGAGCTGCTGCGGCCCCTAGAAAAGCATAGGTACCTGGTGTGATACATGGAATATCGGGCTGGCAAGTAGCAAAGAAGACTGATTCTGGATAAGCCTCATAAAGGGTCTGAACTAATATCCCTACTGTTCGACCAAAACAGGCACCGATAGCCATTGAGGGAACAAATATTCCAGCAGGGACCTTACACCCATATGAAATAATTACTAGAAACATGCGTATGATGGTAGCCGAAGTGAGAGAAAGTAATATCTTCCATCTGTTATTTGCTTCACAGAGACCATTATAATCATCTCCACTCTCACATTCCAAAAATAGAATTTCCATACTTTCGGTCATATCTATTCTGAGAAACATATTTGGATAACAAATGATAGCCGTACCAGCCGCTAGTAAAGTCGACTCCAAGACGGCATAATTAGTAAGATACTTTTTTCGAAAAGCTTGCGCCCGCAAGTTCCACTTAATCATGAATTCACCGTAAATACCACCAAAGATTCCAATTATTATAAAAAAAAGGACCTCAAAAAAGTGCCAGGTCCGATCATAGCGGACCTGAAACATAACGAGTTGGCCTGTCCGGAAGGGATTTATGGCAGCCAGTACTGCAGTGGCGACAAGAGCACAAAAGTAACTTCTCAGCATGGTCTTTAGAGGAAAGTGAGACGACATCTCTTCTAACGAGAAAAGGACTCCTCCGATGGGACTCCCAAATGCCACAGCAACTCCAGCGGCAGCACAAGCACTAAGTATCTCTCGGGTTTTGGAAGCATTCTGTCGATATTTTTCAAAGATCCTCGATATCACATTACCAGTGCAGACTGCATAGTGTACACTTGGCCCTTCTTTTCCAACGGACAAACCCGAGGCAATGGCGAGGGGTAGGGCGACTGATTTGATTATTAATGTCCAGAACCCAAGGAATCCTTTCATGACAAAACCGGCAATTATACATTTTATTTCCGAGATTCCAGATCCTGCAGCGTACGGAGCGAGAAGCTTTACAAGTGTCGCCGAAATGAAAGCAAAGATTGACTGACAAAAGAGTTAGTATTACTGAACTTGTTTAGCAGGAGGATGGGAGGTCGGACAGCAAACAAAATGTACATAAGGTAATTTATAAAAGCAAATGAACTCCACCGATGCCATTCTTTACAGCCTAAATTAATAATCAGCACATTAAACTGTTTTCTGATAGTTGTGTCCACCATTTTCTTCCCCCCAGCAGCAAAAGCTTTCATTTAGATAAAAGGCCGTCTCGCAATATCCAAGCTTCGTGTCAGAAAGCCATTCGGTTATGATGTTAAGAAAAGCTGCGTTTACGCCGATAAAAATGCCTGCACTTGTGTTAGTTTTGATTTGTCGTGGGATCTAGAATCTTAGTGTTATTGACCTATAACTGTTATTACAATCCATCCATGAGCTGCCTCAAAAGACTCAGCAATTTTTTCTTTCCATTCGTTTAGAGCTGTCTTTTTTGAAAAATCTTTTTTTTCTCTACGTCGGTATTTACGCCACTGCTGTTCCTTTGATGCATCCTGTACCCAATCTAACAACGCAAATTTACAAATCAGCTGAAGGATTCAACCCAAAACTCAGATCAATGAGCTGTAATTATTACCAATAGTTGTAAAATCCTTGAAGCAAATTTGTTAGCGATGGTATAGTAGAAGATAAAATGGAGTTACTAGAATCTCACCTCATATCTTTTGATCTTTTGAATTTCCTCATTTATTCTATGTTCAGTGACCGCTGGGGCATTTACCCTATCGCCGCCTTGCTCGACACTCGAAATAGAAGGGAATGAATTAGCATCATTATTAATGGACTTTTGCGATGAACATTGGAATGGTAATCGAAATTTCATTGCCCTCGGTGAAGCAAACGCATGTTTCGCTTCTTAATTATCCAGATGGATAAGTCGTGTCATTCCCATTCACACCAAAAACAACGAAATGTGCCAGAAGCAGAGGTCAAGGGAGTATTTTTGTTTTTGTTCAAGTCTGCCGTTTCTCGGGAGATAGATAAGGGGGGTTGGTCTTCAGAGATAGCTTACCGGCGATCGCTTACTCTGGTGCAAACGATTTCCTAGCAACAGCAGAAGCTAGACTTCTACATTATCAGTCCATAAATAAGAAGCCAGGCCTTGGTATTCGATCCCTCTAAAATGTTGGCTTCTTATCTATGTTCGCTAATTGTAAAAGAAATCCTATATCCTTCACAGTATCTATTTATTGCCCCATTCCACGTTAATACAATTAAACTCTATACAAACAGTTCACACAGTAATAAAACCACTTTATTTAAAATTTTGAACCGCGCGATTCGAACTGTAGCAATATGCCTTGTAATCTAAAGCTAGTTTTAACTAAAGCCCCAGGCTTATTGAGTACTGAGCCTCTGAACTGAAAGTGCCTATAGAGCTTAGAGCGATGTACACCCTCCTTCTCCAAGTATCGAATCCGAAAAATGCAGTGATGATAATAGTGACAACCATTTCTTGGGAGAAAAGCAAAGATACCAGGCGAATTCCTAACAATGGTCGACGAATGTGAACCAATGATGAGTCGCTATTAAACCTTGCGATAACAGTATCAATGACTTTTCCAAGCGATTGAGCAACCAGGAGAAACTCGTCAAAAGATCTTCTTCCGTCCAAACATTTTATAAGTTTTGGCGTCTTCATGTCAATCGCTCTACAGCAATAGTCTTTACACGCCTTTTGACGACTTCAGATCTATCCTTGCACTAGGAGTGATAGCGGGATGTTTCAAGGCACGCCCTTAATTTTCCTTCACTCGCTTATTATATGCATTTTATGCATAAAATAACAATAAACATTATTTGCACACTATTATTATTATAATTTCTATTAACCTGTTTGAGCGCCTTTCGGCCTATGCAGGTGTTTACGGAAGATGCGTATTCGATG
>MCBS01024631.1:1752-12336 GCA_003611235.1 Golovinomyces cichoracearum
ACATAGAAGACCGGCCCGGACGACATACCACCACGCCATCCGACCCTAGAAAGGATCTTGAAGTGAAGATTTAAGAGATATGAGAAGGAATTCTCTTACTTACATACATCTAACTTTCTTCTCATTCCGATGACGAAATTGCAAAATCTGAAACTATTTAACTAAACATATTATATGAAAGTGGAAAATTTATTTTAGAACTGTCGGCGTTTCCCTGTGTTTATTCTAATGCTTCAAATGTGTTTGAAATATATTCGTTATCGTTTTTTCACGATGTTGTCATTAATGACGTCAGTTTCGTCACCGTGTTATGTGCATTCATATGGGGACAGTCTCGAGAGTTGTCGTATTTTAGGATATTTATAGTTCAGGTTCTAGCCTAATTAGCGATAGGCATTCAGCCCATGACATTCCACCTCGCAATTTCAATCCAAGCTTGGCTTATAGAAACTTGAACTTCCTGCTTCTGGAATGACTCATATAAAGGAACGTCTCAACAAAAGAACTGCTAAGCTATCATTGGATTATTAGTTATGTTAAGCATGAAGAACTTCACTAAAGAAGGTGATGATTGTAGTACCAAGGGTACATTTATGAGAGTAAATAAATGAGTGGCATCTTGATCCAGTAATCTATATTAACCAACTATTACCTCGTTGACTATTTTTATGCGACATGTTTACGTATTCAATTCTCCTCAACATCACGTACTTCAGATGAATGACTAACCCGTTGCTATGTTAACACTCCGTGCTAAAAATCAATGGCATGATTTTAGTTTCCATAAAAAGTCGCCGGGTAGCTAGAAGATAGTTTACACTGGAAGATATAAGAGGGAATTTTCCACCAATCTTCATCTCTCTTGATCAATGTATATTGAGTCTGGAATGATGAAAGACTGTGTCTTGTCTAGAACTATCAAGCGCATTAATGTTCTGCCTAGATGATCCACAGATAATTCTCTGCCGGGGCCTGAACCGACGGTATGTATACCCGAGAAAAGCTCCTTCTTTTCTCAAGTCTAAAACCCTTGATCCAACCGATTTATCTCTCAATAAGATATCTCTGGGTCTTTTTTTTTCCTTTCGACCATAAAGTCTCACAACGGTCTTAAGGTATTGTTTCTGTTCCTCCGGTATTACGAATTCATCGATCTCTTTATCAATTTTTCTAAGTCTGATAGAATTATGTGGTAGATCAATGTAGCCATGGGCTAGTATTTTGATTTCATGATTGAAAGGTCTCAAAGCATCTGCAATATCATCCTGTGTACGTGGGACGTCACTGAATGAATCAGAAAAATCAGATATGGATTCTTCTTCATCAAAATAGTGGGTATCGTCTGGTGCCTGGAGCTTCGGGACAACAGGGGGTATCATCATGTGCAGTCGATCCCAAGGGATATCACGAAACCACATGTGTGCCTTGATATCCTCAGCGTCATTTGGGTAGACGTAACGAATATCATGATGCTCTGATAGTTGACGATATTCCGGCTGTTCTCTACACCGGTAACGTTTGGAACAAAGGCGGTTCTCTTTTTCTTGGATCATATTCCTAATGAGATCCTGACATTTCCTTCCGACTAGTGGCCTTTGCGGAAACTTGAAAACCGCTTTATGATTCTGCAAATATTCTGATAAGGAATTGAATTTTTTTGATAAGATGGAAAATACTAACAATAATATTTAACTTAGTTTGCTGCCTTCCGCCCTCTTCAGCAAGGAATGGAGTGTGACCATAAAGACACTACAAGTTCAACTCAGTATGTGTTTACATATTGAAGGGATACAATTAAATTTACCTCATAGAGAATGATAGCTATACTCCACCAATCACATCGGGCATCATAGATTTCTCCTCTGACGACTTCGGGGGCCATGTACTGACTTGTACCAACAACAGAACGCGCAAAGCTGCGGTTACTGTTCTTGGTACGCCAATTTAAAACACCACCATCCCCAACATCGATTGAAGAGCCAATTTCATGGCGTTCTTTCCCACCCATCATCACCTGCGCTGTTTTTATTATAGTTGCGATAGATTTCCCTTCCTTTCTATCAATTGAGTCGCCGTCGACATCCAAACCTAGTTTTGTGAGTAGTGAGTAACGATGATTATTGATGTAAGACTGGTCGTGCGACCAATGACCATCGAAGGCTAGACCAAAGTCTGATATCTTAAGATGTCCAGATGCAGATATGAGAAAATTATCAGGTTTAATGTCACGATGGATCCAATGGAGATTGTGCGCTTCCTCGACACATAGAATCATTTCTGCAATATACCACTTCGTGACAGGCTCACTGAGAACATTTTCACGAATCAAAAGACCAAGAAAGTCACCGCCCGGCATATATTCCATAACAAGATAGAGATGGCTGTCATCCTGAAAACTCGCGATAAGTGGAACAACCCTTGAATGAAAATTTAGATTTCGCACTATTCGGGAGTAAAAAAATACAAACATACCAGCGTGATCCTTCCGCTGCCACAAAAAAATCACGTTCCGCGTGAAGATGTCCTTCCTGACTATTCTGGAGCATATTGGACTTCTTGATGACCTTCATGGCATAAACCTCTCTTCTATCTCTTTTCAGGCCTACATCAAATTGACTGCACTAATTTTAGAATGTAGACACTGTCTATTACAGCTTGGAGATAAAACCTACACTTGATTTATATTATCGAGCCTTTCTCTAACAAGACGAACCACACCAAAACTTCCCTTTCCGAGGACTTTTATCCCCTCGTACATTGAAGTGGCCTTACTTTCTCCCTTCTTGGCATAAAATTTTCGTGATTTCATAACCCTGGAGCGTCGAAGGTGCTCGGTCTCATCTCTTAGGAGCGACTGCCGGATTTCCCCCTTATCCAGGGTGCTCAGAATTGAACTACGATTTAGCAACCCTTCGACTCGTCGCCGTCGTAGCGAGCGGGGTGTTATGTAATTAGAAGCTATTTTATTGTAGTGACGCTCAAGAAAAATCTTGACCGATGCCACTCTCTCAACAGTTACAAATGCTCATTAATGTTAGCCAGGGAAGAATCTGATGAAATTAAAAGTCTGAACTTACTAGGAGTGGGCTTTTCTGTTTGTACTTCTAAATTTATACTTTGCGCATCAGGTGCGAGAAGTTTCTCGAAGATACTATCTTCGATTCTGGATCGGGTCATGAGGAATCTGTTTCCAGGAAGAGGATAACACGGAATATTTTGCTTCCCTGATAGATTAAAGTTTAGCGAAGTTTTCGCTGTCAAATCGCCAGCCCTTGGTAAACAAATGGATAGATCTCCGCTTTTTCTGTTTGAGACTTGAGCATTAGAAGAATAAGTCTCCTGCAAAGTTTCCTTTAAGCCCTTTTCAACAGAGATTATGTTAGGTCGGATCTTGAATTGTGTGCGATGAACTATCGTGTGTTCCGGTCGACTACTTGAAGTGATTGGAGAAAAGAGACTGCCTATTGCAGAGGGACTGCTAGGAGGAGATATGCTGGTTGACTCAGTAGATGAGGAGTTTGAAACTGTCATAGTACTGTTAGTTATGGACATTGAGGTCAATTATTCAAATCTACCACTGCTGCTCAAGCTTCTTAGAATAGAGAAGAATTTTGATTCTTGTCGGTAGAACTTAAAGGGTCTTTTGTTCTCGAAAGGATTATTTATTCCTATATTAGACCAATGTTTATCAGTCGGGCCATACTCTTCACATGGAGTTGATCGTTGAATAGGACCATGTTTGTTTCGTATATGATTCATATCTAGATTAATTAAACTCAGCCGAATAAGACTACTGATGGTTGGGAAGAGAGTCGGAGTTTGGGTAAAATTGGTTATTGATGGTCTTTATGGGATTATAAGGATAAGGGTAGCTGACAGGACACACTCTGGTTGAAACGTTCTTTCTTTATGAATATCTTTTACGTAGGAAAGAGCAGGCAGCTGAACTAAAGAATATGTTATCATTTATCTAATTTTAATTTTGGAAATAGTCTATAAAATGATTGATACAAGCAGTAAGTGGTTTAATATTTTCAAACAACAATTTCAGAAAACACTTGCATTAGTGCTGTAAAATCTCGATACACATCAAGAAACCTTTTGTTTCTTGATAAACCACAGGCAGAGTTTTGAGAGAAGAATTATCTCTACCTCAAGACGTGATAGGAAACCTGAAAAGGAATTGACAGGTTGCTGAAAGACGGTTGTGAAGTCAAGAAAAATCTGACCTTGAAAATTTATATTTCATTCGTGGTTGTCAGAACTTGAAGTGCTAAATATTCTTCCGAAAGTATTCGAGTGAAAAAAGACGACGTTCATCAAGGAAGATATCATTTAACCTCGAGCAACTTTATATCAAAAATCAAAGTGCTGTTAGCTGGAATTCCGGGAGTTGCTTTATTGCCGTACGCTTTGTTGGCAGGAATTGTGAGGCGTCGTTCCCCACCAGCTGACATACCCATTACACCGATATCCCATCCTCGAATTACTTCACCGGTTCCAAGCTTAAAGCTAAAAGGAGTTCCCTTTTTATTTGCTATTTTTGTTTAGTATATATTTATATCATTTAATAATCGACTCACCATCAAAGACAGTACCATTTACAAGCTTTCCAATGTATCGCATAGAAACCTTATCACCTTTTTTACATGGGCGACCAGAACCAAGTTTCTTATCATCAATCTTTACTCCATCCACTGTTTTGACGCCAAGGGTTGCTTTATTTTTATTTTTAGTATCAGATTTTTCCTTTTCTGCAGGTCCCTTTTCAAGATTTTTGGCAAATTGTACTTTTCGGTCTGATTTTTCATTCTCATCTGTTTTGGGCTCATCAGCTTCAACGACAGTTGATTCTCCGTTGTTTTTCTTTAATTTTTTTTGCTGTTTTTTGCTGAGCTTTGCTTTTTCAGTGGCTCCGCTCTTTGCAGACTTTGACATTATACTATCCAATGAATTGTCTTCGTCCATTTCGGCAGCAGTTCGCTTATTTTTACCAGATTTTTTCTCTGGAGCTTCAACGAGCTGCGGTGCAATTTCTTCTTCCGAATCAACTTCGGTGATTCTTGGATTTTCAATGTCATCTAATTCATCGCTCTCTCCATCAGACCCTAGCTCCATCTCGTCTTCATCGGGAGAAAGATCGTAGTCTCCGTCTTCATCAGAGTCGGATTCATCAGAATGGGAGTTAAGACCCAGGTCATCTGCGATAAGGTAATTACCAGTTAAATAGACGGTATGAGTACCGGTAACTTTGAAGTAGACATTCTCTTTCTCTCCGATAGTAATGTCAAGGGTTTGTTGGAAGTTCTGTGTTTTTTAATGATGAATTAAACCATATACCAAGGGGTTCTTACTTTCTTAGGGTCAAGCGTACAAATTACAAATTCCTCGAACTCATCTTCATCGCTGCTACATTCGTCTTCGTCTTCATCATCGCTGCTTTCGGTCGCTTTTGATTTTCCTTTCTTGTCAGGCTTGGTACTGTCAGGAGCATCCTTCATCTGCTCATCCGATTCATCCTCAGCGATGGATTCCATAAGTTTTTTGACAGCGGCAGCCTTTTTTGCTTTCTTAGTCTTGGTCAAGTCGCTTGGTCCATCATTCTTATCCTCTTTGTCACTGTTATCTTCGTCTTCATCTGAATCATTTTCGGCCATAATGGCACGCATGTAATCTTCAGTTTCCTCATCATCCTCGTCATTTTGTTCACGGATGATCTTTAAAGTTGCCCGTGCAGGTGACGTTTTGTCGTCAACCTTCTCGTCAGGATCAATGGCAGCCATTGTAATACGTAACTTAATAAGCATATTAGTACATATCATAGATCTTGGAGGAATTACTTACAGTAGCTGGGAAGTCGGGAGCAGCGGCTACAAGAGGGCTGTTACAGGGAACCTCTAGCCCATAGAGGGCAACTAAGCAGATAAGTACGATTATATTACGGGCAAAGGAGAAATTAACTAACCGGGAAGAAGAGGCATCTTGCTTGCTTGAAGATCGTATCACTCAGAAGAAAGATTTGCGCTGTAGTAAGGAACAAAAATCTTCTTCACTGAGCAAATGACTCTATTGCTTAAGTGTTTTTGTGGATGTGCTCTACTTTGAAAAATATTTTCTTATCGCGAAAAGGTACTCGCGAACGTGTATCCAAAAATTATTTTGAGCTAGTCATAGACTAACCGTATTCAACACAAGCGCGTTTGCTCGGTGGGGATTTATGTGCAGACAACAGTGTAGATTAAACTACCATGGGTAGCAGACTAGATAAGCAATCCGGATTAGTTCGTAAACGAATCGAACATCATACATTCGATAATGAATTAGGTGAGGAGTATGAAGGCTCTGAGTTTTGCGGTTTTTCTGAATATTTCCGACGAAAAAGACTCAAGCTACAAAATCTTGACATTCAGATACGTTCAAATTCCATCGATAAACCGCCTATTTTTCGTGGCATAGTCGTTCATGTAAATGGCTACACACAACCTTCTCTGAGTGATATTCATAATCTTGTAGTTTCACACGGAGGAGGTTTTATGCAGTATTTAGATGGCAAAACATCAGTCACTCACATTATCGCGGCCAATCTTACTCCAAAAAAAGCAGCAGAATTCTGTAGATACCGCATCGTCAAGCCAGCATGGATAGTTGATAGTGTGATTGCCGGAAGAGTTCTTTCCTGGGCAAATTACAATGTTCTTCATAAAGAATCTGCACAACAGTTGTTAGGGGTCGAAAACGGAAAAGTTGTCAACCAGACAAATAAAAACCTTAGAAGTTACACTGAGCAGACAAACAAAAGCTGGTATAGTGAGCAGGTGAAAGAATATGTGGACCTCATAAACCAGGAAAAAGACCCTCGAAGGAATGATACGAGAAGCATGATGAACTGCAAGCATGATGACTCTATCATCGATAATCATCATCAAAAAAACTATGGCGAAAATTCTAATAATTCTGACAACGATTCAATTATCTCCGAAGAATTCGAGATAACTTCAACACTCGAAGAAGTCCTAGATAGTACTAGAATTTTGAGAAGCCCCTCTACACGAGACAAGGCTACAGATACTTTACCGGTCGATACTTATGTTCAAATTCCCTCATCACCTACCAGTTGCCCAACTAATGAAAAAAAATTCGAGGAGGGTCCCAAATGTCATATGAACGAGCAGCTCAAAGAAACAACTATCTGTCATACGAAAACCAATTCTATAGAAACAGAAAGAAAAACACCCGTGAAAGAATCGAAAGAACTAACCGCTGAAGAGCATAATGCGATTTTACTTGCTGATCCTAAAATTCGAAAATCAACTGCGACTAGCCCAGATTTTATTACCAAGTATTATTCTGAATCTCGTCTGCATCACTTATCAACTTGGAAAGCCGAACTTAAATCCCGTTTGCAAAAGATAACATCTGAGAAATCCTCCCTGCACAAACGATATGTCAAACGGAAGCCAGCAGACAGACGATACATACTGCACGTAGATTTTGACAGTTTCTTCTGTGCTGTATCATTGAAAAATGCTCCTGAGTGGATTGATAAACCTGCAGCCGTTGCTCATGGATGTGGAAATGGAGCTGAAATTGCTAGTTGCAATTACTCCGCTAGAGCATTCGGAGTAAAAAACGGTATGTGGATGGAGAACGCACTAAAGTTGTGTCCTCAAATCAAGGTTCTTCCGTATGATTTTCCTGCTTATGAAGCAACTAGTAATCAATTCTACCAGGAAATATTAAATACTGGAGGAGTAGTTCAGAGTGTAAGTGTCGACGAAGCCCTGATTGATATAACAAATCTGTGTCAAGCTTCAGATGAACCTGACGCCATTGTTTCCCACAACGAAGCTACGTTGCATGAACAGGAAATAGCAAATTCAATTGCTCGAAATCTTCGACTCCGAGTAAAAAAGCTAACGGGCTTTGATGTTTCTGTTGGTATAGGACCGAATATTCTCCTTGCAAAAGTGGCTCTTCGTAAGGCCAAACCAGCAGGCCAGTTTCAACTTATACCTGATGATGTAAGTGATTTTATTGGTAATCTCAGTGTTAGAGATCTTCCAGGCGTAGCTTCCAGCATAGGTGGGAAATTAGAGGAAAAGGGAATTCATTTAGTCAAGGATATACGTAAGTATACTAAAAATCATTTGATGACACTCTTAGGGCCTAGGACTGGCGAGAAAATTTGGGAATACTCTCAAGGGATCGATCAAACTGAAGTTGGCGAGCAAGTTTGCAGAAAATCTGTATCTGCAGAGGTCAACTGGGGTATTAGATTCATCAATCAACAGGAAGCAGAAGAGTTCGTTCAAAACCTCTGTATCGAGCTTCAGCGCCGGCTTGTTGATCAAAAGGCTCGAGGACGTCAACTTACAATGAAGATTATGAGAAGATCTCCCGGTGCTCCTCTTAATCCTCAAAAGCATTTAGGGCACGGCATTTGTGACACCTTCAATAAGAGCGTATTATTTGGTGTTGCAACAAATAATTCTGAAATCATCGCTCGAGAAGCAATATCCATGTTACGCAGCTATCGATTCTCACCTGGTGATTTACGAGGATTAGGCGTTCAGATGGCAAAGCTCGAACCTTTGAAAGCTAAATCTATGGCCAGTCCTGAAGGGAGCCAAAAGCGTTTCAATTTTGGGGCATCGAAATTCTCTAAAAAAGCACAGTCACCCTTAGACGATCCAATTGATGACATGCATATACTTCAAAAGCAAAAAGCAACTCTAAATTTAAACTGTAAAAACGGGGTTGCGATAGAAGAAGTAAACCACAACCAAACTAGGTTGAAAACACCAAAATCAAGATCTTACTTCGTCGACAAAGAGGATCCAATTGACAAAGATAGCCCTCAGAAGATAAAAGTCACACCTATACATCCAGCATCTCTTATAGCGAGGATAAACTCTACGAACACTAAATTTTCTCCGAAACCACTCAATGTCACGGGAACTCAATTCATAATCCCTTCTCAGATTGACCCTGATGTCCTTGGGGAATTGCCGGAAGATATTCAGTTAAAACTAATTGCACAGAGCAAGCGAAATAATGATTTGAAGGACAATGTTCCTACTGATAAATCTCAATTTTGCAGCTTACCTGAAGAAAGAAATTCCTCCTTACCTCCACAACTAGATCCTGAAGTTTTTGCCGCCCTCCCAAATGACATGAAAGCTGAGGTACTCGCTAGCTACGGGGTTTGTGCTTCTGCTAAAGTAGATCAGCCTCGCTCACCTCTCAAAACGCGAACCTTACGAAAACCTATATCTAACAGGCTATCGCCATCAAAAAAACGCGGTCGTAACCGTCAATCTGGACTCAAAACCAAACATGACCCACAGCAACTTAGTCTCTTTTCTCTAAAAGATAGTTTCAAGATACAATCCGCTGAGAGACGAGCGGGATCAGGAGATAGATGCCAACCTGAACTTGATCCCAATTTTCTTTCTGCATTACCAGATGATGTTCGGATAGAGCTACTTGATGAGAAAAGGCGGCAACAGCAGAAATTTAACAAACCTGAATTTTACACGTCATTTGCCATAAATAAAAAAAGGCCTGTGGAAAAACAACCACTACCTCGGAAGCTGGTGCTACCGGAGCGGAAATCTAAGCCGACATTCACCACACAAAAATTGAGCAGTCTTCCTCAGCTTCGAGAGACAATCAGTGCATGGTACAAAGAATTCTCTAGCGACGGACCTCATCCGGACGATGTGGCTGCTATAATCAGGTACTTACGTAGGGTGGTTCTTGATGAAAGAGACATTGCCAAAGTGGTAGGTGTGACTAGATGGCTGGGTTATCTTATTTCTGAAGGCAAGTGTAATGGAAACAAAAATGATAGTAAAAATAATGGTCCAGAAATTATTGTCACAAAAATATGGACATCTGTCCACGAGAGTATCAAAAACAGTGTGCAAATAGCTGTGCAAGAGCGGGGTTTAGGAAAGTTAGACTTATAGTTTACTTTTTTTTTCTCTTGGATCCCTATTCTCTTTACCTCTTTTTGCTTTTTTTTAAACAAGCTCACTGGGCGAAGGAATATGGTAATTTC
Source organism: Golovinomyces cichoracearum (assembly GCA_003611235.1). Lineage (NCBI taxonomy): Eukaryota > Fungi > Ascomycota > Leotiomycetes > Helotiales > Erysiphaceae > Golovinomyces > Golovinomyces cichoracearum. The sequence continues at coordinate 11,816 of MCBS01024631.1, forward strand.
ATTGATTAATTATTTTGGTCGTATTAATTTGTTCATAATTTTAAACTGAATCTGTTCCTAATGAAAAAGAAATGAGCAGAGAGATTCTAATGATCTGCAGTTTTCCATCGAAATCACCCAAGCTTATGGATCAGCAAAATTCTCAAGCAAGCTACTTAATAGTTATTTTATGATAAGATGTAGATCTAGATCCATGCAATTTTCGTTTCGCCCGGTCGACCCAAGTTTCTCTAGGACTGAAAGGTGGTATTAAGACAGAAGCACATTGGCAGATATCCTAGCCTCTTGCTAGAATTTTTCTATTTTGACTATCTAGAACCGGGTGAGGTTTGCATGAAAGGGGACGGAAGAATAATTAAAAGTGAAAAAGACCGGGAGCTACGATCAAAAATAGTAGGTCAACTTAAGAAAGTGTCTAGTAGACATTTTTTGGAAGAGAAATTTTGATAGCACTCTTCGTGGATTATGCGAATCTGTCGCGGGCTTTGCCCGATGTTGCGTAACATGATGATGATGATGAT
>MCBS01024633.1:0-12365 GCA_003611235.1 Golovinomyces cichoracearum
CCACTACACCATCCGACCCCTTCTAGCTATTTATCAACAAAATTTCGAGGGTATATCTAATCATCGTCATCATTGTCATGAGATATTGTCTTCAAATTCGTATCAGAAAGAGATTGGCTCTTGTGAGAGCTCATCCTCTATTGCTCATAAATTTTAACCTTGATGTCGACAATGGCGTTACCTTAGCCCCAGGGGATTTTTTCCATAATACGTTGAGCAGCCGACATCCACTAACACCTTGCCGTAGTGAAAAAAAAGGTGCTTTGCTAGATTTGGCGCCTCTGCTAACCGGGGTTGTAAAATTATCTTGTTAGTTAAGTTAGTACCCTAAATAAAACTATCTACAGTTAACTATATAAACTAAAACTACTTTAGTTCGGGCCGGTTAGTTTCTAAATATTAACTACAAACTAATTTAGCGACCCAGCTGCTAACTCATTTCCCCAGGAGAAACAGGTAATACGGCATAGGAGAAAGAAAAATTATGTTTCAGATGCGCCGAACCTACACTGCTCTTTTTCCTGTTAACGTATTCTAAATCTACGAAATCCAGCTTCTTATCTATATTAGAAAGAAGGACGTCAAGGAAATGAGATATAAAGGATTAAATCTTTGGGTGTAATCTCTTTCCCTGGATTACTCCCTTGAAATAATATTTGATAAAGACCAAAATCTTGCATCACTCAGTGATTATTGGTTGAGTGATTGATTCTTAGCAGTTTGAAATTCAAGTTCGGCGTTACTCGCAAACTAGAACTAGTGAAGTTAGCCATATTTTAGCCAGACGCTCAGAGTAAAGTCGAGTTCAAAGTAACGAAAAGAATATCCCCCGAAAATAATTGCATAAACAGTGAGGTAGAATACATTGGAACCAAGTGAGGCTTATTCTTAGCTTGTCTTAGAATTATTCGCTTGTTTCAGTCGGATCTTCCTACTTGGGTGATGAATCTATAAGAGACTTTCAATATTTTAATATTACAAAAACAGCGAGCTCTCATATTATTATTTTTCCATTACCTATGATACTCGTTTACTATGAATCTATTAGGTGCCAACTGGCAAATCTCTGAGCACCTTTTGTGCGATGAAAATATACTCGTTATCAAATAAGATGAACCGGTACTGTCAATCTTTTTATCGTTGCATGGCGCTTGTTCCAACGTTCAAGAATCTCAAACCCCTGCGACAGCAAAATAGCGTGGCATTTTAAACGAAGCCGATAGTAAATAGAGACGTTTCAGCCATTAGCGGCTGCTATTTGATCTCCGTCCTACCCCTTTGACACTAGACCAACTAACTTTTACCACAACTCTTTGCACCTTCAGGACTAATTCAACTCTTTCTCTTACTACTAACGGGTGATTATTCGATACGATATCGGGCACCCAACTCTATTGACCTATGATTTTGTGTATGCCCGAAAGAAAGAAATAATCGGTGCTGTACAATATCACAACTCAACGAAATCAGTTCCTTAGCTCTCACTGGAACATAGGAAGAGAATGTGGATGATTATCCAAGATGTTGAAGTGGTGAAAATAGAGTCGAGCAACGTAATTTGTTCTTGAATAAAAAAGTTTTCCCGGGGGAGTAAGGGATAAAATCTTCGACTTTGAATGCATTTGTGATCGTTGAGATTGGGATTCTTATAGTACAACCGACGAGTAAAATGAAAAGGCCACGTCAGATCTACTTTAATGAACCAAGATCTAGGAAAAGAAATCTCAGTCATGGCGATGACAGTAGACGCAACTCACTTTGAAGTTGCAAAGATAAATCATATAGCGAAGAGTACTATGATGCAGGCGAGACGCATGAGAATGTACCTATACTCAGCGGCTCGTTTATTTTATTATATTTTGATTTCCTTCTTTGTCAAGGTCTAATAGTATCAGCAAAAATGAGTCTGTAGAGCTCAATATTAAGATCATTTCTTTTCCCTCTCTGCGGCCCCCTTTGTCTCTCAGAAGACCAGACTTGTGTCTGGCTCATTAAAAAAAAATATCCAAATCAGATTAAAATAGGCAATGTGATATCATAGTTCAACTCTGCTCATCACACAAAAAACTACTACCAAATCAACCAAGGAGAGCCTCTATCTAATGAACAATGCATGATTTGGCTCACAGTAAATTTTAGAGAGTAGAAATAAAGTGTTTGAATAAGTTGCTCTATAGCCTATAACCTCTGTCAAAAGTCTTCCGCGTATCTTTTGCCGCAGCTTTTGATTATGCTGAAAGTATGAATGAGGGGACAAGTAAAACCAGCCTTTTCCCATACAAAAATCTGTCGAGTCCAATTAATGTGTCTTTCTATACACACTAGAATGATGACCCTATCTCCAGATTTTAGCCCAGATTTTAGGTAATTGAAGATATCCCGAACCCAGAAGTTTTAATCACAGTGGAAGACGAGTTTATCCTAGCGTTCAAGCAATTGCATACGATTTTTGTCTCGTCGGCCAGGGAGAGATTCGATAACAAGGGAATATTAGCTCTTCAAAAAGTTCAAGATGAGGGAAGATTTATGAATACATTTCTGTTAGATGAAGAGACATATATCTTTCTTCTTTTGACAGAGGGAACCCAAAAACCATTCTTTTGCCCTTCTGGAGAAAAGAATCAAACATATAAACAAAAATGAAATGCTCAGAGTTTTCTGCCTTCATGGTTTATTTAATTACGAGAAGAAGATAGGATTTTTATTATGTAGGAATTGGCTTTAGATTACTGATCCTAGATTCCAACCATTTTTATTTTTCGCACAAAAACTAGTATTCAAAAATGACATAACAAAGGAAGGCATTTCAGATCTTATATATTACGAGAGTGTATAAACCAAACTATTTATATTTGGGAGATCCTACCTAAATGAAAAAATAGTTACGCAAAATGATAGACAGCCCTGTGTTTGATTCGTCTCCCTTTGTATTCCTATCATAACATGATCCTCAATGTCTCTTTCTTTCTTTGATCTTGAAAACAGATGCTACTGGTCGATACATACTGATGTTGCTGATATGAAAATGAATCACGTAAGAAAGAAAAATGGTGAAGTTTTCGTGGAGACTTGTCTACAACAAATTGGTCAAAACATGAGACAAACCCAAGAAAATGAAGGAGACATACTCGTAATTTATACATAGTTGTTTTGTTTGTACATTTACTCTTCCGTTTGGGAACGTGAAAGAATGAATGAGTAAATCCACGGTGCTTCTCTAGAATTATATAAGTCGGCTTGCCAGTAGATAGAGATGTAAAGTGATTTTTATTCCAAAAAATGCGTGAGAAATTCTCTTTTTTGGCCTGACAAATCAGCCCTTGTTATCCACCTGAGCAAGCTTGACCGGGTCGACCACAAGTTTGCCTGCCTTTTCTAGGATCTCTTATTATTTTTGGGCTCGTCTTCGCTGAAGATGAAGCTTCGAGGTGTAGAAGATCATGTGCCACACTAGGCAAAGAAGAGCATAAAAGAGCAGTGAGAAGAGCCAGAGCAAAAAGCAAGCCAGTAGATTTCATGGCAGTGCGATGTCTGAATCGGATCGTAGAAACAAGAACGTGCACGAATTGTTGCAGAAGGAAAAGTATGAGTAAGGACTAGAGGAAGAGAGGAGAGGGTTGAATGGCAGTCTTATGGTGGATAGACAAGCTTTCGAGGGATATCCGGGTTGGATTCTAACCTGCAGATACCAGATAACTCATATCATTTTATGAAGCTCGTCAAAGAGATCAGACGCTGGGGTCTTGCTATTGAGATTTCAAAGTAGACCGATATATCCTATAGCAACAAAGGATTTGCCAACCCTGTCCTCCTTATACGGGAGGCAATGTTAAGGGGGGCTTTCCCTTATGTGAAAGCGGCTAAGCTATTCTATCAATATCAGGCTATTGTGGTTGGCAGCACTTAGACTCTCGTTGAATACGCACTAACGATGCAGCGATGTTTGTTAGGAAGAAAAAGGAAAGACATGGTTTTTGATGAGAAAAATAGACTGGATTAAATGTTAAGGTCCAGTGAGCAAAGACTGATTGAGCCATAATAGAGTACAAAATATGCTAAACAAAGGCGGAAACTTGTGGAATAGGAAAAGGCGACAAAAATGGCTCTCACTTGTAATCTTACAGCCGCTGCCATTCCCCAATCTCGAACACAGAGAGCTTCGGATCGGGGATAGTGCTGGAAAGTAAATCTTCCCTGCATCCTTTGAAAGGTGGACCCGAAACCTCTGTCGATTCTTCACCCGATTCTATTCAAACCCCAAAACGGAAATCGCTTAAAATCAGCCAAACTTCATCAAATGGCCGCGCCAGAGCTGCACCGAATCTCTAGTCAAATCCTAGAACAAGCAAATACCCGCTGTTCATACCTGTTTAGGAACCTGTAAGTTCGTTTGATTTCATGCAAATCTTGAAACCCTGTTGAGTATAACCTTGAATTTTGCATGAGCCTAGACGGATATTTAAATCATTAAATCGTGGTCAGTCTGAATGTTATATCTGAAAAGACCCGGAGTTGTGATGGTTGAGATGCTTAGAAGTAGTTTAGTGGCGCTGACTATATCCACAATGGTCGAATGAGCAGATTCATTAACGTGCACAAGGCATTCCGAGTTTCTTGAGGTAGCGCGCCTCAGCTGATGAGATTGATTGTGGATTGGGAACATGAGTGCGTGTCGGTGAGATTAGCCACAAATTCCTCACCTCGCTCATCACTGTTATTTGGACTTAGAATGGATGAAAAATAGCTTTTCATAAAAATGCCATGACTGCGAATCAGAGATAGAGACGTGCCGTCTTGGGATGCTCCTTCGCCTACGAAACGAGCTCCACGATGTATCGTAAAGCTGTTCTGACTAAGACATGAAAAGACAGCTTGATAGGCCACATAATTAAATTATCGTTATGATTAAGTAAACGTTGCTCCTTGCTACATTGGGATTAGAGCTAATCATCGAAAATAATGTTCAGATTAAAAATAGAATTTAGGGAATTGGCACTAATACCATCAACCCATCTCTCTGAGGAGAAATGGTAAGGCTCAAGAAGTTTGCAATGATATGAGCCGGAAATTGGAGACAGAAGCATGAAGAGAAGACTCACTGTCTTTGTTATGTAGATGTGATGATCAATGGAGAAGCCCGGTTCTTTTCTGCTCAGTCTTGCACGAGCTAGCCGAAGAAGCGGCTGAGCGTCATTTTTTGGAGTTTCGTAAATGAGATACAATCCTTCTCTAGCTGGGCACAAAACAAACCCTCAAACCTTCCACTCTATCTCCAGTCTCTTTCTACATATAATTGCTGATGATGTTTTCCAGACACACCACCCGCTTGTCACAAGTAAGATGATCAGAAGCAATCTATCCACCACGTAAGGTCTTTTGATGCATGACAAAACTAACCTTTGATTCATTTTCATTAGAGACTTTCAGTTATCAACCGAAACTCACCTCAGGCAGCGTTGGTAAGAAATAATATTAAACTTAGAGAATAAACGTCATTAACTTGGAAAAATCTAGAACTCTCGTTGTTTTGCGACAATTCAAAGTGATATCTTCAAGCCAACAAAGTATGGAGGAAAGTACACTGTCACCCTGATCCCAGGAGATGGGATTGGAGCCGAGATAGTTAATTCAGTCAAAACTATCTTCAAAGCTGATAATGTACCGGTTGAGTGGGAACAGGTTGATGTTACCGGTGTGGAGTCTGGCGAAAAGCTCTCCGAAGACTTGTTTCGCGAATCCATTGCTTCACTTAAGAGGAATAAGCTTGGATTAAAAGGTATATTACACACACCAATTCAAAGATCTAGTCATCAATCATTCAATGTGGCAATGCGTCAAGAGCTGGATATCTACGCCTCTATTGTCCTCATCAAAAACATTCCCGGCTACAAAACTCGTCATGAGAATGTTGACCTATGTATCATTCGAGAGAATACTGAAGGAGAATATTCGGGACTAGAACACCAATCTGTTCCAGGTGTCGTTGAGTCCCTTAAGATAATAACTAGGGTAAAATCTGAGCGCATCGCTAAGTTTGCTTTTGCTTTTGCACTCGCAAACAATCGCAAGAAAATCACCTGTATTCACAAAGCAAATATTATGAAGCTAGCCGATGGTCTATTCCGAAACACATTCAATTTAGTTGCCAAGGATTACCCAACATTGGAGGTGAATGACATGATTGTAGATAACGCCTCGATGCAGTGTGTTTCGCGACCACAACAATTTGATGTGATGGTCATGCCAAATCTTTATGGAGGTATTCTATCTAACGTGGGTGCCGCACTTGTTGGTGGACCTGGTGTCGTCCCTGGCTGTAACATGGGTCGTGAAGTTGCAGTCTTTGAACCTGGTTGTCGCCATGTTGGTCTGGATATTAAGGGTAAACACCAAGCTAATCCTATAGCCATGATACTATCAGGGTCAATGCTCCTGAGACATCTTGGTCTTGATGAGCATGCTAATCGTATCTCTAAAGCCGTTTATGATGTTATTGCTGAAGGGTAAATAATGAAATCTTCGTTTAATTGACAAATATTAACATTGATACAGAATAGTAAGAACGAGGGACATGGGTGGAAAGAGCAGCACCAACGAGATTACTAGGGCTATACTTGATAAGATGGAATTAGCTTCATAGAGTTGTCCCATAAACGCATTTGCTATATTATGTACATGTCCGTATCACGTAATTATGTCCCATTTCAAGAAGAAAAGGGCTACATCTTATTGTTTCGAATTATGTAATTGTCTTGGGGGGTCAAAATTAATGGTACTAACCTGCAAATCTAGGCGTTCAAATGTTACAGCCCACATTTTTGAGGCCTAGTTAAATCTTGAAATTTGATTTCATTTTTCTAAAGAAACCTAACCGAAGCCTTTCATTCTAAAAGTCAGTGTATAAGTAGCCAAAAATCGAGAGCCTATTCCAACCTCCTTCCATTTAGATTCTGACAGAAAATTTCGTGGAAAGTAGATATGTGAAATTATGAGCAGATTGCGAAATAATGAGTCGCTATTCTGTGGGCATAGAATCCAAAATTTGGATTTTGTAAAATTTCAAACAAATCAACGAGCAAAGGTGGACATGAGAACGACCGCTCAATCAAAATGAATTAATTCACTAATTCACGACCAGCAATCGTTCTTGAACTCAAGGCAATAAACCAACTTTTGGCCATTCGGAACAAAATTTATCCGATATATTGCTGTCTCTGACCAGTTGACTTGTGCGCCGCAATTGAGAAAAGCCAAAATTTGAGAATCAAAAGGGATAAAACGAATAGATTTTAGCGCATTAAAATATCAAGTACTTATTCAATCAGTCAGTAAAAGGCTCTGGTGCTTTTTGGTAGAATATAGCGAATCCAGACCTCAGCTATAGAAAGAAAAGAATCAAAACTTGTAAGCAATGAGGAATTTAAAATGCGACTCTTCTCTTTCTTCCTGTGTATTTAGACGAATGCTTAACTACCTTCCCCTTGCGCTCCATTTTTTCTTTCTTCTCCATGATCCACGCTTTGCTTCCTTTCTTGTGATCTCGCTGGCCTTTTTCTTTGCGAGCCCTTCTCATATCGACAACGCTCACATCATCCATACCTTGGACAACTCTAGTGATATCATTCCCCACATTTTTGCATTTCTCATCATCTGTACTTCCACCGACGGTGAGAACGAGATATAATTTCGTATTCTTAGTCCCGGGATCATCTTCTAGTATACCTGCTCCAAATCCAGCCTTTATCGCGGCATTACTAATCATGGATCTTTGCTCATCATTTTTGGGATAGAATTGGCATACAGCTCGCCCTCCTCTTTTCAAGCTAGCATAAAGCCCGTTGAAAAATCTGGAGAGTCGTCCCGTACTTGAGACTTCACTGCTATCGGCATTACATAGCCATTGGATTGCCGAAATCGAAATGGCAGCATCAAAACTTCCCGCTCGGAAAGGTATCCCTTGGCCTATGTCTGCGAGCATAAGATCACCTTCAGCATCCCGTTGAAGAGCAATCTCTAGCATAGATGGCGATATGTCCATACCAATCCACATGTGTGGCTCTGGTATTGAACTGAGAATTTCACCCGACAGTCCTGATCCACAACCGATATCGAGAATAAGTGATGGGTTATCCAGGTCAAGAAGTTGAAGGGCACGATGGGTCATCGTTGCCTGGATGTTTTGAATTCTGGAGGATGTTGTATATTTGCGTGCTTCGGAATCATTGTAATATAGGTCTGGAGGGCTAAATTGAGCATTAGTGAGACGGTCTGAAGAAGTAGATAACCACTTACAGAGTGTCTTCAGGGCGTGACATCTTCAAATATTTACTATCTCGGCTGTGAGCATCGCTTTGGGGCAGGCGTTATTCCGCTAATAGTTATGCAAGAAAAAATAATGTTGGTCCGTAGATTTGCCGAGATTCGGGGAAGATACCGCGTTTGGCTGCTACATGGACGTTCATTTAGTTGCTCACACTCGTGACGATGCATTTCAATTAATTTCAACATACAAATTACTAAAATGTGGATATTACCACTCTTGGGTTATACAGGTTTCGCCATTGGATTTGGGTTCTTAACTCTTTCCATCGGTATCTTAAATCAAAGCAGTCAGGGTTGGACATCAGCTAATAAATAAAATAGCTTCGGGATTGTACTACCTATCCGAGCTTGTCGAGGAATACACAGTGATCGCCAAAAAGCTTTTAACTTATATGATATACGTAGTGATTGGATTTCAAGTCTTGCTATTTTTAATCGATGGCTTCCCTTTTCTTCTATCAGCACTGGGTATTTTTACCCACATCGTGTACCTCGGTAATCTGCGAAGATTCCCAATGGTTCAGATTTCCGATCCATTATTCATACTATCATGCGGTAAGAAGCTCAGGACCCTAAATCTTCTAATGCGGTAAATTGATAACTCAAGTAGTGATGGTTGTGATCAACCACTACCTATGGTTTTCCCATTTCTCGTCCCTTTCTCCAGTTTTTGCACCAAAATCTCGTTTCGATTCTCTACAAGTCCCTACCTTTGTGGAAACATCATCCTTTTTTGGAATCTGTGTATGGCTGATACCATTTGCCCTTTTTGTATCATTATCAGCAAGTGACAACGTGCTACCAACGATGGGGAGTGCAATACCCAGTATACCTAATACCGCCGGAAAGCATAAGAGACAGGGTATGATAAAGTATATTGTTGATACGTCTAGGGAACGGTTTGCAGACCTTGGATTACTTCTTGGGTGTCGTGTGCCAGAGAGGGAACTTTAAAGCTTTATGATAGTTGAGTCGTGGGCGTCTGGAATATTCCCCTGTTTATGAACCAGAAGTTACAAAGTTTTTTTCGTACCCCTGGAGCAAGCAAGTTTTTTGTAGCTTAGGAAAACCGCAATTGTTTAAAAAGTTGAGCCAGAAGATCTCTAGACGTTACGCCTGTGATCAAATTGCTACGTATCAAGCGAATTTTTAGAGCAAATCGTTCAATGATATCAAACATGCTAGAAATGTGTTAATTGAGAAAGATTAAGTCGTCTGTTAGATGAGATACTTAACTGGGAGAATCATTACGTTTCCATCTGGGGCAAGACATTTTTATTATGATTGTGAATAGAATCATTCAAGATATTGTTCATCTTACTGGTCATGTCTAAGATTGCGGACTCTAGCATTTTTGTACCGCTTATTATGGAATCCTCAACAAGACGTCGTTTCTCATTTAGTGTCTCTAGCCTTACCCAGACATCATCTTGAAGCTTAATTCTGAGCAGAATGTCAGTGTAAAGACATTCGGGAGCCAAAACTAGGTTCGGAGTTGATAGAATAATTTATGAAATAGCAGATGATAGCAAATTATTGAATAGAAAGAGTACGGGTTCTAATTGCTAGGATTTGGAAATGAGAACCCAATTTAAAGATGTCAAACACTTCCAGCACTATCGGCGACTTACACTGTTGCCTCTCTAAGCTTAAATTTATTTTCAAATTTTGCTTTGAGTTCCTTTTTACGAGTTTGAAAGTCTTCCTCTATTGCCTTGCGCTTATTTTTCCGAATATTTTTTGTCTAAGAGGAACATCTTAGTTGCAACATTCATCTAGTTAGACTTGATGGGTTTCTGACGTCCCTCATAATTTTATGAGCTGTTTCCATCACATCTTGTTCCAAATCTTCTGGACCTGGCTGGGAGGTATCGTTTCCTGAGTCGGGAACTGAGATTATTTTACGTCGGGGCATTACGTGATGATGTTGATAATTGGCAAGTTATTGGTTGGTTATAGTATATCACAACTAGCCCAAATGATATCTTAGCGAGTTCTAAGCCTTGGTTCTTGGCGCAGTTTATACTGAGAATCTTGTCAAAGCTTTAGGGTCATGGGAAGTGAAGATGGGACTAGCTGCGCCCAAGAAGTACGATATTAAAATCCCAAAATCACAGATAATCCACTGACACACAAGTTTCTCAGAAAAAATAAGTTATCTCATGACCCCAACAATACGAGATGGACAAACAATACGCAGTCTTTTGGCCGCAAGATATTGACTTCACAGGGCTGGAAACAAGGAGATTATCTTGGAGCTAAGAACGCTATTCATGCTGAGTACCACACAGTAGCAAACTCTTCACATATTCGAGTTACTCTCAAAGATGACAATCTTGGTTTGGGCGCAAAAATTGGTTCGGGTGTTGGACACGGGGAATGCACTGGGCTGGATGCTTTTAAAAACCTACTCGGCAGATTGAATGGGAAAAATAATGATCAGATTTTAAAGGAACAGAAAACTAGGGACGATATCCGAAAAGCAGTTTACAATGAAAAAAGATGGGGAAATATTCATTTCGTCAGTGCTGGGTACTTGGTGGGCGACAAGATTCAAGACTTAATTGATGCAGAAGCAAAAAGAATAACTACTAATACTCAGAAGAACGAGGAGATAACTACCATGTTAGAAAAAAATACCTGCAGTAGCAGATCAAGTCCTAGGGAATGTGAGACTCAGAAGCTTTTGACTAGCAAGAAGCGGAAGGCAGACCTTCTCGATGAGACAGTTACAGAAATCTCATCCTTGAAATCTAGCAAACAAAAAGCTTTGAAAAAATCTATTGAAGATACAATCAAGTCAGAGTTACGAAGTGTTACGGTTACTAAAACCAGAAAAAAACAACGAAACTGCGAAGAAAATTCTGAATCTTCCGAGAAGGAAAAGTCCAAAAAAAACAAGAAGAAAAAAAAAATTGATCAGTCAGGTACAAAAAGTAAGAAAACTGATAAGTTTTCAAAAACTGAAAAAAAAACAAAACGAGAAAAACGTAGCTCGGACATTGTTTCATCGAAATTAAGTCTTCAGCCATGTTCAGAAGAAGTAGAGGCTACTTCATCTAATAATACAAATTTGCTACAACGTCCAACATTAATGCGAGGAAGGCATGCCATTCGATCAAAAAATATCGCGCAAAAAAAGCTAGCGAGTATGGATTTAGCATCACTAAACCAAGTGAGTAAAGAAGTCTGCCTACATTGAAACCCGGCTGACTACAAACTCAAGATCTTTATGACGAAAACCTAATTTGTGATCCAATCTAGGCTTATTTCACCGATCTACTACTCTTGTAAGATTGACAAAATCAATTAACATATCAAAGTTTACTCTTTTAGTCGTAAATTTGTACAAGTTGAAAGTAGATACAAATAAATTCTTACTTCAAGTTGTGCTGTTCTCTTTCTAAATCCTCACACCCACCTGCATCTGATCTTTATTATCTATTTAGCCTGCAAAACTAAAAAATGTTTCAAAAAGTCGGAGATAGGCGCGAAAATAAATTAAACACAGAGAAGTCTACGGTGCAGTCACAAGGAAAATATTCTTGAAAACCAAATCTAGTCTTGCTGAACCGTGTGATCCGTTGTCGTGGTATTGTTTTATCATTTTTTCTTATTTGTTTTTGCAGCCTTTAGCTATGACACAATGTCAGTGGTTATATACCGGTTAGATGATTCAACTTTTATGAATTAGAATACTCTTACCACAGATTTCAATACTGAAAATACCCCTGCGAATTCACATGGCTTTTCCTTCACCAGTTTCTANNAACCCTGAGTTATTCAGATATGCCTCCTCATTTTGTTCCAAATCCGGCGCGATATACGTTGATAATGTTAGAGTTGATTGGGCGCCTCGGATGGGATTGAATTTCAAAGTTATATCACGTCTATTTATTTTCTAAAGAAAAAGAAAGCAATAATAACTAGCTATGTATCTGATAAAGCTAGGTGGGTACAAAAAAAGACAGAAATCTAAAATAGTCATGCTGCTATCATCGTGCGACCAGTCATCATCATAATCGATTCAATTTACGCAAGAA
>MCBS01024634.1:0-12368 GCA_003611235.1 Golovinomyces cichoracearum
ACTATACCATCCGACCTTATCCTTGGCTTACTAGTCGTCACAAATTCTTTCTACTACAACCTATTGAACTAAACGTTTCTAATTCCGTACTTGTGTACCAACTTCTGCTTTCGCAATGACCGAGATTTTTTGACTTTATTGTTCCAGTGATATTTTCAATTCTCTCAAAAAAGAATAAGTCCATTTCTCAAATTTTTTTCGGGTCTGAAGATGCTGAACTAGCTGTATAGCATTTTATGAAAATATCTTTCCGCTGTTCGTTTTCAAAATTAACGTACAGTTAGAAAATTGTATTCAATGGAAAACTCACAACATTACTTAATTTTGAATACCGCAACATTTTCTTAAGAACTGGGTTAAAAGTTGCCCATTCTATTGAAGGTCTTTTCCAAAAAAAAGACTTGAATGTAGGACGTACTTAAGACTTTAGCTATGTTAAATACATCAGATTATCGATAAAATGGAATTTGACAAGGAGTTTGTACCCTGACCTATTCAATCGCCCATGCAATTGCTTCCTGCAGTTACATATTTACTGGTGATTGCCTAAGTGGGTATCTGATAAATCAACTACGACACCATTTAATTTAAAGATCAAGTTTTGAGTAACAAAACAAGAGTCAGTATCCTTTCACGTTTTCAGTCATGGAACTACAGGAGAATCCACTACCAAAGCCTATTTCACTTTTGAACTACTGACCTTGAACTATTCTAGAACATTTTTCATCTATGATGCTTTTGGTAGCTATCAAGTGATCATATGATTTAGAATGTGATGAAATCTCTCAACGTCAATTAATTACTGCAATTCCTTCCACCTCTTGTCATTTAAATGATTTAAAAACAAATAAATATATTTTGACGGATCAAGCAACTAGTAGCAGGGTTTTTCCAGTCAAATTAAACGCATCAAAACCTTTAAATCTTAATAATCAATAGCAACTACCTCAAGTGAGGTTTTCAGTCCTTCATTAAGGGACTAGAATGAGATCCACGTGCTCAATTATAACAATAAACAATCTCTACATCTAAGCGATAACTCTCTGTATTGGAAGGAACTGACGGTTTGGTCAAAGGAGACAAGAATCACCAGGTGATCAATAAAAAACTACGTCAAACACACTTTTCTTATCACCTTCTTCTATTATGCCGGACAAGACTGATTTGCGGCGGAGTAACTCCTCAAAAGATTCTGAAAGAAAACCATCTAGCATGCTTCTGTAAACCAAAAATAAACTTTTCAAATATGGACTCAAACTGATAGAGAGATTTAGAGGCCGTGCGCTCTCGACACGATCGAACAAAGTCGGTAGTAATGGCCCTTGTCGATATGACTTTAGTCTGTCTTCAATTCGTGGTACAATCCAGCCAGAACTCAGTAAAAAACTATACAAAATGATAAAAACTGAAAATCGTTTGATATCGGGCTATGAAACTGTGTCCAGGGAGCGTCTTTGCGTGGCAGGTCAACTCTCTGACTGGGGCGATTGTACCAAAGATGATGCCATTAGTGATATTTCGGGTAAAATTGGCATTCTTTTATCGGAGCTTGGGGATCTTGAAAGATTATATGCAAAAAATCTAGATAAGAGTAGAGGGATTTTGAAAGTTATTAGGGATACGGAGAAGAGCGTACAGCCCAGTAGAGACGCCAAAGCGAAAGTTTTGGATGATATTTTTAAGTTGAAGGCAAAGGAACCAGAAAGTATGAAACTCATAACATATGAACAAGAATTTATTAGAGCTGAGGCAGAAAATTTAGTTGCAGAGGCTCAACTGACTAATATTGTAAGTTCTAATATGACTTGATTTAATGTTACTGATAGAGTCAGACAAGGACCAACCTCAAGCAAGCCTATGCAGCTGAATTTACTGCCACGATAGAATATGCAGAGAAGCAAATCATTATTGCACGACATGGGTTCCGCCTACTAAGTTTATTAGATGATTCTCCTGTTCTTCCTGGTGATACCCATCACGCTTTCAGATATGCAGGTCAAGCTCGTCAGATTTTGAACGATGCAGAAGACGATTTGAAGGATTGGAAACCCGATGACTTGGGGGACTACTTTCCTCCGGATTGGAATCTTAGCAACAACCTTAACCCACTTTACTCACATCGAAGAGACCAGACTCTCGAGAGTACTAGTGTAGTGGATGACGAGAGTCACGAAAGTCATGATAATGAGAGCCATCGAGTGAATGCCCGAAGTAAGAGAGCTACAGATTCACAAGTTTCTAGCTGGACAGCTAAGGATGATTAAATTATGCAAATATGAGGTAGCTACAGCTTGACCAAAATATTTTAGATGATCGACACAAAACCTTATTTGAATGAAAAGTAATCGACTATTTCCTCGAAAATAGGAGGGGCAATTTATCGTTTGAAGTAACATTCTGCCAGGTTTTCAGAACACCCCTTGTTACAACCACGAAAGGTATCTAACTCAAGAGGAAAATAAAATCATTATCGATATTTTTCGATGATAAAAAGAGGGGTCCATGATACGATAGTTACATGATTTGTAGCAAAAGCTAAACTTGGGCTGTAAACGAGATAATCATTAATAAATTTTGCTTTATAGTTA
Organism: Golovinomyces cichoracearum; assembly: GCA_003611235.1. Classification (NCBI taxonomy): domain Eukaryota; kingdom Fungi; phylum Ascomycota; class Leotiomycetes; order Helotiales; family Erysiphaceae; genus Golovinomyces; species Golovinomyces cichoracearum. The sequence continues at coordinate 2,589 of MCBS01024634.1, forward strand.
GGAGACGAAAAATATTTTGTATTAACAATTCCTTCTGGAAATGAAATGAAGTACGTAGCAACACGAACGATTTAATCTTTCCCTATAAACTAATGAGCGTAAAATATGTAAATATTATTTTAATTGTTTTTCTGACTCAGGTTTACTCTTGTAAAATAACGGTTCGATTGCGTTAATCACTTATTGGCGCGCGCAACAAGCCAATTGAGCACAGCGTCAAGATTGGTGTCTTCTTTTACACTAATACCATAACATGACACTTCACGATGACAGATATTTGCAATGTCCAAAGCTTCAATCAACTCATCAACTGACAATGCCTCACCTAAATCAGTCTTATTTCCTAGTAGAAGCAGAGGGATACCAGTCAATGAGGGATAATCCATTAAACAATGAAGTTCTTCCTTTGCATCCGGCAAGCTTGTCGGGTCGGAGCAGTCAACAACGAATAAAATTGCATTGACTCCTCGGCAGTATCGTTCCCAAATAGTTCGAAATCTGGTTTGTCCTCCAACATCCCAGAATCTTATTGTTACATGGCCCTTTGTAACTCGCTTCAGAGAGAATCCGACTGTAGGAGTTGATCTATAACGGTGGGTTGAGTCAGCTAGCACTTATTCATTGTAAAGTTTTCATGTGCCGTGCCAAACTTCACCCGAAATACCGACAATTTTGAGACCTACTCGACAGTAAATTCATTGCCCTATTTTTTTAAAAAAGGGTCAGTCTAACAACGCGGGACCGGATGAAGCCTTACAGTTAATACTTTGATTAACGAGGTTTTTCCTGCATTTTGAAGGCCTAAAATCGTAATATTTAACTCCGTAGCCCTGGAAATAGAGATACCAGTTAGCCTCATAATCCCGTCAGATGAGTAACGACAAAGGATCATTTCATGAAACAACGTACCAAAAGAGCCCAATCAGCCAACCATAAATCTTCTGAAAGAGTCCAGACATTGTCCTGAGAATGCTGAACTATGATCAAGGGTTACCTTATAATTCGTCAAATTGTAGTTTTTTCGTGAGGCGGCTGACTCAATGAGAATCGTCAATTCCTAAATCTACACAAGAAATTTGATGTCTGAATCGATGTTTTCTAGTACATAGATGAAACTCTTCTATATTATGAAAGCTGATTCAATTCATCAAGTCCAGGAAAAGATGCTGGGCTCGATAACAGACTGGACTTAAGGTAATAAAATATAGAATAATAGGAAGGAGAGAAAATACATTTAGCACTTAAATACCTCGTTTTTCTTCATGTGTCTTTTGAAAATAAAAATGAAATCACTTTAAGATAAAGAGTAGATTGAAGACTATGGATTGATAGATGCTAGAATTAATGATCATGGGCAAACATTTTGAGGTTGCAGAGTAAAGTTTGAGTCGATGATAATGTTAAAGTGACGTCATATTCACCCTGCATTGTTTTTAGCGAGAAATGTTTCTATTGTGATGTTTGAACCTAGGATGCACACTCCAATACCATGCGAAAATTATCAATGATTCGAACTAAGACTTTCACTCAGACCTAGTGCATGGATCAGTCAACAAAAGTCAACTGTTTACTTTTATTAAGAAAATTCGCGTCCATCCTATAATCATGCCTCTTCTTGCCTCGTCTCCGACCTCGACGACGTGGACACACGCGTTTAATACTGTACGGCGAGAAGATCTATTTCGAAATCCACCAACTGACCACAGTGCTTACCCAGCTCTCAAATCTGCTATCTCTCCTCACATTGAATCATTTAACGCTCTCTTTGGACCAGAAGGCTTAATTTCAAAAGGATTAAAAGAGATAGGAACTAAAACATATCTCGATGGCGATGACAGAGCATCACCGACTGGCAAGAACAGGCTTCGGATTACTATTAAACAAGTTTATATTGAGAAATCTCAATTACCATCAAGTAATAGATTTTCCATCAAAAACCGAAATATTTTCCCAGCGGAATGCAGAGAACGTCACTGTACATATCGGGGTAAAATGAGCGCAAAATTTGAATATCAAATCAATAGAGAAGAACCAGTTGAGTTTGTGCGAGAGTTGGGACAAATTCCTCTCATGTTGATGGTAAGATGAACTCAATGCTCTCTGGAACAGACAGATTTGATTCTGATCGGTTACAGTCGACCATGTGTCATCTTGAGAAATATACGCCTGCACAATTGGTGCATAATAAAGAAGAATCAGAAGAGCTCGGTGGATACTTTTTGGTAAATGGAATAGAAAAAATAATTCGACTACTAATTGTGAATCGCCGAAATTTTCCGATGGCCATAGAACGTCCATCGTTTGAGAATAGAGGGCCCGAATATTCAAAGTATGGTATTTTCATTCGATGTGTTCGACCAGACCAAACTTCGCAGAGCAATGTACTTCATTATCTCAATGATGGTAACATTACATTTCGATTTTCTTGGCGAAAAAATGAATTCTTAATCCCTGTAATTATGTTATTCAAGGCCTTAGTGGAAACAAATGATAAAGAGATCTTCGAGGGTATTGTTGGTATTGCTGGCTCGCAAGGGTCCGATAACACTTACCTTACAGAACGTGTGGAATTACTACTACGCACATACAGGTCATATGGACTCCATACTAGGGATAAAACCAGGGCATATCTTGGTGAAAAATTTCGAACTGTCCTTGGAGTCCCTGATAGTATGTCAAATCTTGAGTGCGGGACTGAATTTCTACGGAAGATTGTTCTTGTTCATTTAGGTTGTGTAGATGTTACGGAGCAGCAGGATAAAGATAAATTTAAGATGTTACTATTTATGACGAGGAAATTGTACGCTTTTGCTCAGGGTGATTGTGCAGTCGATAATCCTGATGCTGTTTCAAACCAAGAGATTCTCCTGGGTGGATTTTTGTACGGAATGATAATCAAGGAGCGACTCGAGGACTTGGTCAGTCTCCAATATAGGTTAGCTGTAAAAGATCACCTAAAAAAAAAACCTGAGCAATCTTTCACCTCTCCAGAATTTCGGAAGAACTTTCCTGTAAGAATCTTACATCGATCAAATGAAATGATAGGACCTGCACTTGAATATTTCTTATCTACAGGGAACCTTGTTAGTCCCACCGGGCTTGATCTTCAACAGGTTTCTGGATTCACAGTTGTCGCAGAAAAGATCAATTTTTTACGATTTATAAGCCATTTCAGGATGGTTCACAGAGGTAGTTTCTTTGCACAGCTAAAAACCACCACCGTTCGCAAATTGTTACCTGAGAGCTGGGGCTTTCTTTGTCCAGTTCATACACCGGATGGAAGTCCCTGTGGTCTCCTCAATCATCTTGCACACCGCTGCAAAATTCTCACCCAATCCGTAGATGTATCTACCATTCCAAAGCTTTTAGTAGATTTAGGAATTAAAGACACAAGCTCCTCATCAATCAAGGAAACCGTTGTTGTTCAACTAAATGGTAGGATTCTCGGCTGGTGCTCTCCCAGTCAAGCATGTGCTATTGCGTCGAGGTTAAGATATTGGAAAGTTGATGGGACTCACGGCGTACCTAAGGAGCTAGAAATTGGTTATGTCCCGAACTCGGATGGAGGCGCATATCCTGGACTTTATATGGTCTCAACACCATCTCGAATGATTCGACCTCTGAAGTATTTACCGCTTGATAGAGAAGATTTTGTGGGCCCACATGAGCAACCCTTCATGTCAATTGCTGTTGTTGAGCAAGAAATCGTTTCTGGAGAATCTACGCATATTGAAATCGATCCAACTAATATTCTCTCTATACTTGCCAATATGACGCCCTTCTCAGACTTCAATCAGTCTCCCCGAAATATGTATCAATGTCAGATGGCTAAACAATCAATGGGAACACCAGGGACAGCACTTCAATACCGAACAGACAATAAGGCATATCGGCTTCAAACTGGTCAAACACCGATCGTTAGGGCACCTCTGCATAATAGTTACGGATTCGATAATTTCCCCAACGGTATGAATTCTGTCGTAGCTGTTATATCATATACTGGGTATGATATGGATGATGCCATGATCATCAATAAATCGGCTCTTGAAAGAGGTTTTGGGCATGGAACTATCTATAAAACAAAAAAGATTGAGCTTGAAGAGAAGAAGCAAAGATCTATAAAAAATATCAAAAAACTTTTTGGTTTTGCACCAGGGTCAGAAATAAAAGCTGAAATGAAGAATCAAATTGACGATGATGGTTTACCTTTTATAGGCAGGCTTGTAAGACAAGGAGATAAGATCTGTGCTTGGCATACCGTTGCTATAAATGAAGTGGGTCAGCTATTTAATCGAGACGGAATAACACATTTTGAAAAGTATGCTGATTCAGAAGATGCTTATATTGAAGAAGTTCGTTTGATTGGTGGGGAGAGTGGTTTGGAACCAGCCCAATCTATTTCGGTTAAATTTCGTGTTGCTCGTTCACCTCTCATAGGTGATAAATTTTCTTCTAGGCATGGACAGAAAGGTGTACTTTCCCAGAAATGGCCAATGATTGATCTCCCGTTCACCGAGAGTGGGATCCAACCAGATGTTATCATCAATCCTCACGCATTTCCGTCACGTATGACGATCGGTATGTTCATTGAGTCTCTCGCAGGAAAATCAGGTGCACTACACGGCCTCGCTCAAGATAGCACCCCTTTTAAATTTAATGAAGAGAACACTGCTAGTGATTATTTCGGCCATCAACTTATGAAAGCAGGGTACAACTACTATGGCAACGAACCTATGTATTCAGGTATTACAGGAGAAGAATTATATGCAGATATCTACATTGGACTAGTTTACTACCAACGTCTACGTCACATGGTGAACGACAAGTATCAGGTCCGAACTACAGGACCAGTAACACAGTTGACTGGCCAGCCTATCAAGGGAAGAAAAAAAGGAGGTGGTATCCGTGTGGGTGAAATGGAACGTGATTCACTCCTCGCTCATGGCACTGCTTTTCTGCTACAAGATCGATTATTAAACTGCTCCGACTATAAGAAGACCTGGATCTGTAAGCAATGCGGTACCTTTATCTCTACGCAATCAACTGTGTCACCATTTGCTCACAGGATAAAAGGTACTGGTAAGGTAAGGTGTAGAAGGTGTGCTCAAAAAGCCGGAATCTGGACAAATGCCGAGGTATGGGAAGATGGTGATGGCCAGAGATGGGTAGGTGGTGAAAATACGACTATCGTGGCAGTTCCTGGAGTTTTGAAATACTTGGATGTAGAGCTGGCGGCTATGGGTATTAAGCTCAAATACAATGTCGGGCCTTGAAATACCTCGGCAATGGAGTATTAAATCAATCAGGGATCTTCCAGCAGCGCATCAGGTGGTTTTTAGAGCTGAATACCCTAGTATATGGTTAAAAACTACAAACTTGAACATTTCTTGCTAGCATTGTTTCTGAATTTGAAGTTTCAACTTCAATTCGGCATTTCAACTAAAAATTTCCTCGAATTCACTTAATACCACAATAATTTATATTTACATACTTCCTTACTTCAACATCTTCTTCATGGATTTTATACTCGAGGTAGGTAGCTTAGATGATCATTAGCTTTCAAAATACTTACAAATACAGATTTAAAAAAGATTTAGATGACTAAGTTTTGCCTTATTCCGAAATGTGGATGTTTCTTGTTTTCACATCGAAAAACATGAATGAAATGGGACTGAATCATTATTGGATGGCCAAAGCCTCGAGTAAACTACACAAAAACGTTAGATGTAATGAATCTAAAGTCCAGAAAAATCAGAAGGAAAACTTCAATGCACTAATGCGACTGACAGCAGGGACGTATCCATCAAAAGTTCGCTGTACAGATAGACCATCTTGCAACAGTCTCATCACTTATCTCTTTTATAAAGATATTACTCCTGACGTGAAAATCTTTGGCTGAGGCAAAGCTAGTCATCGTCCTACAAAATTCCTTCCAAATAATTAATTTCGACTTCGTTTTTCTCCAATAATATTAGCTTTACTGCTTAAAATAGTCAATAATTTTGATGATCATTAGGCACCCTTGAGTACTTACAAATGATAAAATTCATTTTTACACTACTATGACACGGAATTTCTCGCTGCCAGGGACTTGGGTATGCAGAAATAATCTAAAGTTTCTTAATCACTACCAAACACAGTGAAATAAATTTCATCCAAATCTCCTCTGATTTAAAGCTAGCACTTCAAGTAAAATGGAAAACTGGTTGCCTCTGACAAATAATATTTAATTTCTCTCGGTACCAACATCGTTTCTAAATGAAGAAATTTTGGGTTTGGATACTTCGCTCTTAAATAGCGCTGAGTACGTCTCAGATTCTTAAGACTATATGCCTTTTAGAAGTGATGCTAACTCGCCAGACAGATATGCTAAGACTTTGCGCATCTCTAGTATTTAATTCAATTCTTTTTTGATCTACTGCTCTAATATTTATTAAATTTTTATTAATGAAGTTGTAATTTCTTACAGTGGCAATGGATCTTTCATCAGGAATTTGTGTTAGTAACATACTTATCTTATTATTTAAGCCCGCCGTGAGCAATCTTCACCACTAAATTTGTACGGTAAGGATTCTAGCCTATTATTTCCGATTTTTAGCAGCTAATAGATTCTAAGTGAAGTCACAAATACAACATTTAATTACAAGCTGCTAGTATCCTGATAGTGAGATGTTCTCAGATTGTGGAGCTGCCGGCTGTAACGGCTGGTGAGCCGAGAAGAGCCTGCAGCCCGTGATTTGTAGCACGGGCCATCTTTATTTTTAGAAATGGAGGCAGAATCCCAAGGTTCGAGAAGATCCGAATGTTGATTCCTACAATAGCTGGCGCACTCAATGAAAGGCCATAGAGACCCCACAGAAGAAGTCTTTCGAAAGATATGGAAAGAACTTTCCTTTCGTGTATAAATAATTATCATTTCATTTAACTAGAACCACATATCTAAATCATAAACTACCATCTCCTATATAAACGCTCATTGCTCTTTTAGCAGATCTGTGACACCGGCATAGCTATCATGAGTACCAAAGTAATGAATATGCAAAGCAAAGGCAAGAAAACTGACTATGGTAAATTTTACGAGTCACCGTTACACTTTGATCTATTTCTTAGCGTATGTTTCGCCACAAAATATTTCCGAGAATAAAAAAAGGCACTTTAACTTTGCTTGATTCACGGATTTTGTCCTCATCATTTTCAATAGATATTGAAATTTTTTTCCTGCCGTGGAGGCTTCAGTTTTGAGTATATTGGAAAAAACATTAATCTCTCTAGCTCATCTTACGGTACCGCTCGGATTATTCCTATGAGTTGTTTGACTTGATACGCTTTCTCTAAGTTATTGTTATGGCATGAATCCCTGACGCATATTTTGGCTACGCCAAAACTCTTAGAATCACGTGGAATCAGATAGAACCAAATAGAACAGATTTTAGAAGAGTATTTACTACAGTGTAATTATCACGTAGAGTAGTCAGAATGGGAAGTGGTGAGGCTGAAGGAATCAGGTTAAAATTTTAAAACTAAAGGATCTAAAAAGGTTAAATTCCCAGGAGAAAATTATTTATAGGGACTAATTCACGTGACTAATTGACTAGACCTCTCAAATCTGGCCCAAACGTCCTGTGGCTCCCAATTCCAGGACGTGATATGTACTGTCCTTCAACAACAGAATTGATTAAGATAGCAAACATAGTATATCTGGAAAACCAGAGAAGACCACGGAAGGCTATAAAATATGTACATAAATAAGAGTGCTAGTCCTGTATTTTAGCTGTAGACTTTTAGAATAAACTTATTCATATTGGACTTGCTCTGTTTCTGTTAACATCAACTGATCCGACAACAGTTATCTATAATATTTTCCTTGCATTAGCTAGCCACCCCATTAGCTGCGCATCTCGAACGTCCCTTAATGCGTAGGAAAAATTTCCGGGCGGGTCAGATGGCTTAGTGGTTAGTCATCCGGGTTGGGTTCTCTAAATAGAGTTTGGGTAGAATGAACACCTGCCCCACTTGAGACAGAGAAACCGCTGGTTCGAATCCAGCAGACCTCACAGGTCTTCAGACTTGTATACCTTCTCATAGAACGAATTACATGTTAATTAATCGTACAATGGATAGACTAAGGTTTTCTCGATTTTCCCTTAGCCGGATAAACACGGTAGAGGGTGGATGTGTAAACGTCCACACCTAGGTAATGGTATCAGTGAATGCTATCCTGATGAGCGAAAGCGCTTTCACGTTTGAGTGTTCAATAAATTGTCAATATGTCAAAAATTCTACGTATGGCATATCCTACGGGATCGATCTATTAATGATTACAAAAATCTAAAAATAAAAATAAAAACTCCGGGTATGTCCTTCAGCGCGGAACATAAAAACGCGTGAATATTTTAAAATCCCTTAATGCGTTCGCAAAATGTCTTTATCATGTGATTTATGCATAAATATTAGAAATATAGTGAATCTACATAATTTAACGTTGACGAAAGTTTTGCTTGCGCTTACATGGGCCTTAACCACCAAAGAGTTGTACACTTCAAGTACCTTGCTATCATTATATACTAAACAGCTACATTCGTAAGATTAATAAGGTTTTTGACGGACACAAGGGTAGATTTTTCTGATCGCAAGCTTTGGTGTACTTTGAGAAGAGAAACATGAACCATTATGTGATATTTCTGTTATATTAATTATCAGTATCAAAGAACACTTTCATCCAACAAAATTACATTTTTTTCTAACAAAGCATTGCAAGATAAAAAATCAATTGAATTTTAAACAATTCAACAGTATGAAACAATTGAAAAAGACTACTGAGTAAATTGTTAGACCCTGAGCATCTTTGGATTAAACCTTTCTTACAGGAGTGCGACTGAGAGGCTCGTAATACATCGTTGCTGCACCTCTGTTAGATATCCACGTCTTAGGCATAGTCCTTTGGTTATTTTGATATTCAATTTCATCGACAAGAGTGATATTCTTGGAGTTAGCTTCCTCAGCTTTCTTGAGAAATTTAGTATTGCCAAATTTCTGCCTGTTCATCTACCAAGTCCTTCACAGTATCCAATGTTGACTTTATTCTCATCGCAGTGACTTTCAGAGTTTCGTCTTCCGAGTCACCCGGCTTTTCGGAGCCTTTTTCCATATTCCGAAGCCTATATTCCATGGTGTGCGATTCGATACTCGTCTCTTGATCGGAATCTAGGAGCACTGGAGAAGCCAATCGTAGATACTGTGGGCGAAGAACAAGCTGCTGCTCTGTCCAGAAAGGCCTGTATCTTTGACGCCGTATCCTAGGGAGAAAAGAAAAGGGATTCTGGACGTCCTCATAACGGCACAAGATGTGCTTACAAATTAGAAAACGGCTTAAAAGAAATGACTCACACACACACGTCTACTTAGATGAGTCTGTATGGTACTTTACCAGACTTTGTGGATCCACGTCCTGACTCTGTGAATTCTTCAATTCCTTTCTAAATATTTTCCTCCATGGTGCAGTACCCATTCGCTGGTCATTTTCTAAGATTGCCTTCATGCGTTTCAGAGCTTGGGGGACTACGCGCGAGACTACTACCTAGCTTACCAAGTCAATCCGAGGACAGATAAAGCGGTGGAGATAATCGTGCTTTATCCTGCGCCAGTGTGACTTAATGATCATAGTTGTTTTCAAGACAAGTGGACTGTCTAGATCTGCTGACCGTGCCCACAGTTTCCACCGGTCTGGTGCGTACCAATTAACAAACAAGTAAGCCCATAGACGAAAGTAATTACGAGAAT
>MCBS01024635.1:0-12374 GCA_003611235.1 Golovinomyces cichoracearum
TCCAAATTATAAACCTACCATGGGTGGTTGGTGTATTGGAACCCCTCTTAAGATTGATCGCTTAGTAATCGAAAATGAATAGCACGGACTCGGATTAGATGGAATTATTGAATGTTTGCCCACCAGGCAAAGATCACAGTCAAACGCTTCACTATGATCGGTCATCCTTCTAATGAAGATTCTGAGAACAATTTGACTCCTGATAAAACATCTCCAACTCAATCTCCTTTGCCTAAACCTCGCTCAAGACCGCTACGACCTGGTTGTAGAAAAGAAGATGCTGTTAGACAATACCTGGACCAAAAAATCCTTCATGTTTCACGAAGGTATGCAAAGAAATTTCAACCCAGGGAAGAACAAAGGGTTGGTGATGTCACTGGATATGTGAATATGGATCAAGTTGCGAGCGATATAGGGAGGCTTGCAGATGTTGTCTGGCTAACGGGAACTCGTACGCCAGTATCCAGATTTCTGCTCCAATCGAGTTGCTGATAGATGACAGCAAATTTGCAGGTTCAATACCTGTTAAATATCGCAGGAATGTTTATTAATTTTCTTCCTGCCTTCCCACCTGCCCCGAAAGCCATTTTTCTGCTTTTAAAGAAAATGGATTATGCTTTCTCTTGTTTGCTGAAGGGTAAAAATATTTCATCGGATGAAGTTTTACCAGGCTTTTCAGGTGGTAATGATGTAGGACTTAGTAAAACGGACATGGTAAGACTCAGAAGCTTAGTTGAGGAGACCCGGGTCTTGACTGTGAATCTTTTGGGAAGCAATGATTTTGAGGACAGAAATACAAGTGAAAAACGTAAAACGTCATCAGCTTGTCACGATCAATATGATATGGATCTTGCTTCCGTCTACGAGCAAACAATCTTTAGTTTGGGGGAATTGCTAGAGCCCTCCTTTTCACTCCAGAACCAGTAACAAAGTTTTATCACTTAAAAAGCTTTGAGACTATTCTTATGGCTAGTATTTCTCTGGTGTCCCAGACGACTCAATCCTGTTTACAGGTTGTATTTATATTTGTTTACTCCTTGGGCAAGAAACCCTGCACTAAGATTCTTTCTTTGCTGAGTTCGAAACCAGCTCTCACATTGGATTTTCGATGTGGCCACTTATATATAAGTAGCCAGAAGAGAGGCCTACAGTATTATGGATATTTTCTCCATAGTAAAAATTCGCGTTCTCAAGCTAACAATAGGACCCTTGTCTATCTACAATTTCACATCTGATTTGCACTTCCAAATTGGATTAAGGACTACACATCCAAATAGAGTCCTTTAATGACAGGACCAATATCTCCCTGTCACCATATTTAATCCAGATGCATCAATCAATCACTTATTACCGGAAAGGAAAAAGTAAAAGAATCAAGGATTTCCGAAATTTTTGAAAATTTGGTATGACGACAACTTACAGAGCTCATCCGGACGAAATTCTCCCTTCAAGCTCTGAATCTGTCCAGGGATTCATAATGTAGCTAATCTATCATCTTGATAAATAAGCGAACTCATATTAATCTGGAAAGAACAAAGATTCTAGCTGATCATTGAGATACGAATCAGGAGATCGCCGAATTAAAGCGTCACTCGACTCCATGCCTCCTGGATAAAAGCCGGCCAAAATATCTTGAGAAGCCAAGTAAACTTGATTCGTAACAGAAGACATGTCTACCGAGACGACTGAAAACTTGTCCTTTATACGAGAAAATTACAAGCACTCAACGTCCCCAGTTGATTAAACGACAAATGAAGGTAAAAATGTCTTTGATTATTTTTATCATTGGAATTCAGCATGCAAGATCAAGCTTAAAACCTAACATTATTGGCTTCAAAATTTCTGTTGACGTATTACCAACTTTATAGATAGAAGCGGTCGAATATTAACGCCATCCTTATACTTAACATGGGAATAAATTCACGTGGAGGGTTGAGCTTGAGTCCACTCTCCAAAGTTATCTACTTATAATTTTTCCAACATTCGAGGTATCTATGTTCTGGAGGATTTCACAAAGTCGCGCAATAAAACTAAATCCCAATGGCCCGCACTTCGTTTTTTAAGGATTGAAAAATGAAAGACAAGGGTTATTCTTTCTCGAGAAGCTAAAATAATTTTCTCACGATGCGGGTGGCTCCAAATCGATCGATAGAAACAGATGGAAGACGAGACATTGAATTTATCATTATTTGCAGAAATTTGGGGACTCAGTGTGTGCTGCTAAGCAGGATTAATGGAATTCTCGTGTCACTGCAGCTTTATTGAAAGATCTATGCATAGTCAGCTAGCAACATGATCGACATCAGATACGTGATTTGAGCTTCATCGGCAACTTGCCTCGTAAACAGTATCAAGGATTTTGATGGGTGCTCAGAGAGTGGCTAAGTCTTGCAGCGCAACAAGGAATAATAGATCAAGTTTTTAACAAAAGTCATCTCTTACCGATTAAGATATGAAAAGAAGATTGGATAGACGTGCTTAGATTTACTGAAAGTAATTGTTGACGTGTACGTTTGGCATCTCATGCCCAACGCGTATCTGTGCTTTATGAATCGTTCGTGATCAAGGCCCCAAGTCTAACCCAGGTGCGCTTAGTCACTTAGATAATTTGCATACTTGATACTTGATACTGAAAACTTTGAAAACGCTAGCTATGACCTGAACTATTTGATAGTTAAAGTAACCTCATCGTTCAATCGCAAACCGCTAAGTTATAATAGAAAGTAAAAAATTAAAAAAAATACTGGACTAGTATTTAGGTTTGAGAAGAGTAGATATCCATCTAAGATTAATGAAACATCTTTTCAATATTCAAGTGAATTGCAGTTTTGATATTATTAGACCCTCGAAGCTTATAACGATGATGATGAGCCTGATCTTAGCTTCTGTTTCTTCTTTTATCCCATCTACTGTCTCTTAACGGACTATTCGATCGTTCTCGATACCTTCTATCACTGTTCTTTCGCTCTTCTCGTTCATGCCTCCTCCTCATATCTTCCTCGTCAATGATCATCCCATACCCATCTCTTCTGTCTCTTCCTCGACCCTCCTTTTCACTTTTGTACTGTCTCTTCTTTTCGAGCCCACTTACACCTCCAAACCCACCGACTCGTGCTCTTCTTTTAGAATTTGTCGCTGTTCGCCAGCTGTCGCTAATCTTGCTCACACTTTGTGAAAAATCTACATGAATCCGATGATCATCAATTAGAACCCCTTGCATTTTGAAATATGCCTGTTCACACGAGGCTTGCTCTTCATATTCTATGAAAGCATACTGCAGCGAGTCATTCGTACGTTTGTCTCTGATCACCTCGCAGGAAAGAATAGTACCAAACCGAGAGAAGATGAGTTCTAAATCTTCATCTGTTGTAACGGGATTCAATTTACATACAAAAAGCACATTCTCTGGTGGCTTAACTTCGGCGAAGGGGAGGTCACCAACCATTTCTAGTGTTAAAGCTTGAGCACGAGCTTCGCGCTCACGACGTGCTTTCTCAACAGCTTCAATGTCTAATTGTTCTTCAAGACTATCATCTTCTCCAATTCTTACGGTGGCAAGTTGTGCTTTTGATGGAAGAGGAGAGGTAGGAGGTACGACTAATCCAGGGGGGTCTTCGAAAGGATCTTCGATTATGATAGTGTGTTTAATCCTTATATCCACCAAAGGTCGGCCTTTTTCATCACAGAAAGCTTCGTTGATCTTGTCTAAAGAGTCAGATGCTTCTGCAACCGAACCAAAAATGGCTGCTTTGCCATCTAAAAAATCCAGGCTATCACCTAAAGTGATTATGAACTGACTTCCTGCAATACGTTCATCTGGATCTTTTGGCGATACCGCTGTTGCCATGCTGACAAGCCCTTTTTCGACGTGTTTTAGCTTGGGGTTAAATTCAACTTTGAATGTTCGCTTCGCCGGTCCATCAATAACGCCCCATATTGAACTGCCGCCATCGCTATCCTTGGAGTCAGGACCGAGTGGATCACCAGTCTGGAACGAGAAGTTCTTTTGGATACCGTAGATGGGTGAGAAATTGTAGTATTTAATCTTGCAAAGCTTCAGAAAGCTAGGAAGGTCTTAGTATTCTAGGTATTCAGTCATTTGATGAGTCATAGGTGTAGGAAGGCAACTGACTTTTCACAAAGTTTTGGCGCCTCATCTACTTTGAGATCTATGACGATGTCTCCCACAGAAGTTTCTAGAAGGACAGCCATCTCGTCGTATAGCAGGCTTGCTATTATGCTAGATACAGTAGACCTTGAAGGGGTGTGGGGAGCCACCCGTCATCTCAAATTCCTGATTCCCAACTAGCGCGATTATTTGCGATTCCAACACATTTCTCCACACAGGGAGACAAAGAAATTATACACGTCGCATTTAATATACACTACAGCCAATTTTTTCAAATTTCAAGGCAAGGTTCTCTCTGGTTCAGCACAAGTTGACAACAATGCTGCTAGGGGGTTTGAAGTAATTGACACAGTGCGCACAAGAATACGGTTTTTCTTTTTGTGAAACAGGATGATTGGTAAAATAAACACGTCCTCGATCCACAACTGAATCAAAACAAGATGGGACGCTGTTTGCGTCTAGAGAAGATTACCAAAATTCTTCACTAAGTCAAGGAATACCTCTTCCTAGGGTCGAAATATCGGAAAATCTCTGAAACTCAGAGGAGGGGGAACATTGATAAAAGAGTTGGATCGCGTGTAGACGGAAGAATTAGCTAGCTGACGAGGGTTGTCAAGAGACTTGCTAGAGAGCTGTCTGAAACTGGAATTGTGTTTGTCTATCAGAAGAAAAGAACGAAGAGTAGTCGGGAGGAAAAGATAACATCTTCCTATTGTGTTTTGCGTTAGCCCATGGTCATCGAATTCATCCCGGGGTGTTTCACTGGCTAGAGCTAATTTAATATGGAGTGAGTATATGACAGATAATAGTAGGCGTCTGATGATGAATATAGAATACACTGCAATTAAATTCAAGATGATGCACCTCTCGTAAAGCGGCAATCCACAGGTATTGCTTGGCCACGAGCTTGTCCTTACCCTCGTCTTCATGTGCATAAGTTGTCTTCCACTAGTCCATCTCTCCCGGCTTCTCTATGACAGTAGCAAAGGAACAACTTGCATTCTAAATATCCTTGTGCATACCATATCTTGCTGGCTGAAGAGCCATTTACCGTCACAAATGAATTAACAGGCCAATCAACAAAGTCCTTAGCTGAAAATTCGATCTCTTTACTTTCACGTCATTGCAAATTTAAATAGGATGACTCAATAAACGTTCCGTACCTATCTGAATAGACAAACTCATGATTCATCTTCGTTCATATCATCTTGTGGTTTATAAGGATTATTTTTAAGACACACAGAAAACTGGTTGAATATTTTGTTCAGGTTGAAAAATGATTTCTCATTCTGTAGTGCGACCTGATAGCCTAGTGTGCGCTTAATCAAGTCTTGGGCTCACGATGCTTCGAAAATGAATTTTGCGGATTACAAAGCTATATATCTTGGATTTTTTTGGATTATCTTTGTGATTGAGGAAATCATTTTACAGAATGAAGGAATGATAGCTTGGATTTAAGGTAGGAGATGCAGACGTAGAGATTATTCGGCCAATCATCTCTAGGATATCACTCAGAACCAATGTTCAGTTCGAATCTTGCTGCCAGTAATTTGAGTTAGAAAGGCTATGCAATATCCGCTGTAGTGGATGGCAGCGGGTCAAATTTTGACTTGTTGAAGGTGATATTTTGATGCAGGTCTAGGTTCTTTGACCATCGTAGAAGTTTGAATCTCAGTGGAATAAGTACGTTAATAGGCTGGCTAGGCGCATGGGCGCTGGAGTCCAGAAATTAATATATTTTTTACTCTCTCAGGCCTAGGATAGACGATCATTGTTAAGTCGCAGTACAGTTTTGTAGAAAATCGTCATTATCCATCCGCACAATTAATTCAGGGCTTATTCTTGATTTCATTAGTAACATATGAAAAGGATTGGTTTGATCACAGATATCTGAACACAAGATCTCTAAAATACCTTCCCCAAATGCGAATCTGCCGTAGATCGGGGCTCTGGTAGGGTTTCATGCTCTCCAGTCTTCATCAAATGAGCTCTACCCTTCGCCCTACGTGTCTTATGACATGATGCTGGGCATGAGTGACGACTGACACCCTTTTACACGGGAAAGGGGATTGCCACCTTGACAATCATGGGCTAATCAAGATTGAATATTCAGTCATTTTTACCCACTTGGCTTCTTTCACCCTAGCTACAACTACTGGTGCAACCAGAGAGAGCGCAGATAGGATCACTCCATTTACTTCTCTCTATTTCAAAGTCAATGGATGAATTTTACGAGCTTTTGGAAAATCTCTTCTCTTCCATCATCAATTAGACAGAGATCTTTATTTTTGACAAAGAGATCTAACTAACTGTACAATCACAGAGAAGTCCGGGGCCAAACGTTGATACAGTTCACTTATATGAACGCGAGAATAAATGAAAGCATATTGCTACTCGGGCCGATAGTTTGCCAGAGAGAGTATGAAATATTCTTCCCTCCATCATGGGGTGAGGGTTGGTCAGGTAGTTTCAAAGTTGAATTTTCTCTCTACGTATAAAACTTCCGACTTAATTGGTGGACCTTTCAACCTTCAATGGTGACACGACACACCGCAAGTCAAACTCAGTTGCACAAAATACCACCAAGAATTTCACAAAGCCGATCACCGGTTGCTCTGCTTGCTACAGCTGAAAGATCTTGGTTCACTAAGATCTACCTTTTGGGAGAGGGGGATTACGAGAGCTTCAACAAGCTTGGCGGAGTGGAACGATTTTTTCTAAGGCGAATCTAGTCAGGACCCAGTTAAGACTTCGGATGATACTGAGATTGGACCTTGATGTGTACACTTATTTGAATTCCTATTACTATCGTTGTTGTTCTACGGACTTCGCGGCCAAGGGGGACCCCATATAAAATTTATTCTTCTTCGGCAAGCCGAACGAGAAGCCTATCAAATCTGCAAAGCCCTAAGGAAATCATGCAATAGTATTGTTGCCACTTGAGAAATAAACTGTTTCAGACCATCAAGGAAAACAAACAGGTGTACCAGAATCTAGTTATTTTCTAAATTAAGAAAGACCTGCAGAATTTCCATAGCAAGTAGATGCAAACCCTTAACAGGATCCTTGATATTATGAAGCTGCATGCATAACCCTCGTACCGGTCTGTACCTTACTTTCTACTATCCCAAAAAAATTTGCTGGTAAGGAATTGAGCGAGAGGTAAAGCTGGTCAAGAGCAAAAATCTCGTTGTGGCTTGAAATAAATCCCCAAGGTTATTACAAAGGAAATTAGGTATTTTTGGTGCCTTTATTTCTTTTCATTCAAACTAGCTCTTGGATGATATCTCCACTCATCTCGAATCGAATTATTGACGGAAAAAACTACCAACCTCTCCTAGAAAAACCACCGTGTATCATGCATAACTGGATCTTCGCCGCATATTTCTAAATATAGCAGCCGCGGGATGGGACAGACAGTTAGACCAGAATAGCGGCGGGTTATACTGTCGCACCCCTAACTCTCTAATCTAGGGTAAAGGTTGAATCAGATTGGCTCGCTTGTGGGAAATTTCGATCTAATTTTATATTTTTTGACCACCTGCAGCTCTGATACAACTCCTTCTGCGTGATGGTGTTCTACAACATTCTCATAACCCCTTCAGCGCAGTTTAAAATTGAGAACCGATTATTTTCACTCGGAAAAGTGGCTGGCTTGAATGATTTAGCCTTGCAACATTCCAACGAACAAACGTCAAATATTAGCTTTATCTTATATCTAATTGGCCAAGCCTACCACTCTCATCGGAATAGAGAAGAATGAAAGGTCTACCCCTACCCATCCATATACCCCAGTGGACTGAGGGTAAAAGATTGGATGAAAGCTTCGACTACCGTGATCGAAATCTGATGATTTTTAAAACTTTACGCCCTTGCGGCTTCAAGTACTGACAGATAGAACAGCCCAGAACTGCGGGAAATTGGGCCTATGGAAAGCTTGTAACCGCACTAGGCTTGACCCAGCAGAGACTGCATATCAAAATTCATCCTAATTGGGTTTTTTCTCACATGTCAGGATTTACAACAGAAAGCTTTTCAACTGTTTTCCAGAGAGAATTGGGGAGAGGAGACTTTTCCAGTGTGCAAAATCTTAATCTGGAATTTTTTGCTCTACAAGCATTTTTGGCCACATAAATTCACATTTTTTGGTCCTTCAGTTATAGGGAGTAGTGATACCACCCCATTGAGCGCACATGAAGATCATGACGATGTCCATAATTTCTGCAATTGTTAAACTGTCCTTGGATTTTCTCTCCCTCATTTCAAGACTAAAGCTATGTTAAATTCAATCTCGGTTGGTCTCGCTCAACTGATTGGAAGAGGAAAATGAGATGATTAAATTTAATCAATAATGAAGCTTCAACAACAACACTTAGATGGAAAAATAACAAACAGAAACTTAAATTCAAGTTAAAAATGTCGATTCTTCATGTACCATTATTCAGATTGATTTAAGACACAAAAGTCTTATCTTACGAAGAGAACTTTTGAAAACGAAACTCATTTATTACGAAAAGTTAAATAATATGAGATAGAAAGACAAATAAATCAAAACATTTTAACACCGCCCAAGCCAAGTAAAGTCTTTCATGACTTTGATTCTTGCTGTTCAAGGCCTTTTATCATTGGCAACAATTTTTTAAAATTTTTTTCAATGAAATACTACGATTGTGACTAGCGCTCTAAACAGGTCCTTTTCAGATTACTGGTGGCATGATCGTGTTGTAAAGCCACGCCCTTCTTCATTACAAACTTGAATGCAGCTTTCCGATGAGCTTCTGAAGTAAGTCAGACCTAGTACATGATTTCAGGAACACGACGATGGATGACTAGAAATAATAGTTATCTAATAATCTTATCATATCTGCAAGGATGATGTGTTTGTTAGAAAAGAATTTCAGGGTAAGTTGTACAGGCGCCCTGCCCTGGGTGAGTAATGTTATTTTACTACCGCTTCATTACTCTTACCTCCACCCCCTACCTTTTCTCCACCCCTCCCTAGCGCGTCCTTCAATCACGTATGCCTTGTTGAAGCTTGAGCTTCTTATTTCAAAAACTCAAAGTCTCTTCTCGTTTGTTTGAATGTCCCTTTAATTAGATCAGTTTTGCCAGGGGCAAGGGTAGGAAATCATTCAAAATCTCTCATATCGCGACATCTTTAAATCTAATCCGATACCTTCTCTTCGAACGACTCTCAACTAGCCCTATAAAAATTCGCTAAACTCCGTCATTAAAAGTATTTTTATTCCTTCTGCCTTGAAAGAACGGTCTCAAAAAAAGGTTTGTCTATCTTCTTTATGAGAATTCGAGCTCTTGGTTGAACTCACATCACTCAGATGGTCGGACGAGGCTCGAAGGATGACAACGGTTCTTCACTTAACCGCCGACGGAATCATGATACCGATAGCCATGGTTACGCGACAACTTTTGAACCACAAGGGATTCGCAAAACCCGACTCAATCCAAATACTACACGAAACTCACACAATTCATCATGGAACAATCGCTCTTTAAACCAGCCTAGTACTTCAGCTTCTGGTTCTAGCTCAGGATCTGGCTCAGGACTAAGTACTGGAACCAGACGAAGGATTCCAATCGCGGTAAGCCAATAGCAGTAAAACTTTCGAGACTAAAGCTCTAACAAGGAGGATATAGTGTGGTCGTTGTAGAAAACGTAAGATCCGGTGTAGTGGTGACGCTGGGAATGGTAAACAATGCACTAGTTGCAAGAGAGCTGGGGCTGATCAGTGCGAATTCCTGAGGGTAACCCATCCATTACTCAATCTCATATCTCACATCTATTGATTCATGGTCATTTTTAATTAGGTGTCATCGCAGCGGACTACAATGAAGAGTGAACTCGTACCACCAGTCGATTTTGAGTCGATGGCGAATATGCGCAATGTTGTGCCATGCACCCCAACGCAAACATATTCAATACAAAATTCTTTACCAATAGATTCGTATTCTTATCGCGGAAATATGGTGCCTTCTTGTAATTTGAGAACACAGTCCGTGTTTGATTTGGATATTGGCTACAATATTTCTGGTCAAGGATGGGATTACCAATTAAGTCATAGTGCGCCCACCTATGCAAATTTACCTATAGAGCCGCTGTCATCGAACTGTACTTCTCTCAATATGCGTAACTGGAATTCTGGCACTGCTAATTCGTATGCACGAAATTCTGGGTATTCTGATCTGACAGACACACCTGTTTACGGTAGCCAGGTACCTCTCACTGGATATCTTAGCCCAAGATGTACAGGGACAGATCAGAAAAATGTACCATTTTGTGGAGTTCCACTTTTTTCATCAACCTCACTCAACAGTGTGGGAGTAGAAAATAATCGACAAATCTCGGTACGCTCAGCGGATAGATCTATTCCTACACCATCCAGTCTAAGGTCTATTGAACAATATGCTGGAACATCAGCACAAGGCGGATATGAACTAGATGCAAGCTATTCGTATCCATCAAATATTAGGGTGACTGATATAGGTGGAATCTCTGAGAGTAGTGGTTTCAACGTTTCATACCTTAGTAGAAGTAGTAATACTGGTCAACTTCAGCCGCCCCCTTCCATTTCATTCGATTCGCAAAGCCTTCCTATGGGAAGTCATGGGACCAATAATTACACTCTTCCGAGTACGGAAACAAACGTCTTGCTAGATGCATCGGAAAGTACTTATGGTCCCGGCTCTAGCCATGGCAGCATTAGACATTGTTTTAATGACGAACATTCAACGCATCATATGGATGGACCTATTTCACCACTTAGTAACAATTGTGTAGAGAATCAATCATATATTTCACTTTCGTCGGAAGAGGTTGAAAAATATTCATCGCCTCCTGTTGATATTACAAGCCTGACTCAAAATTCGACTGGATATCCTACTCCAGGAAGCATGCATAACTCTTTCTCATCACCACCCAAATAAAATTTAAAAATAGCTGTAGATATTCACATGAGCAATAATAATTGATAAGGAGCTGGAGGAAAAGTTTCTTAATTCGATGATCATTTTTTTAACTCAAGATTTTGGTGTTGATGAAATACAAAACGAAAACGCGGATCACAACTTATATTTATATATATATATATAAATTAATACATACGTTGATGTTTTATTTTTACTTTTTTTAAGGGGGAAGCAGACTGTGGGAGAAGCAGAGAAGAATTAGAAAAAAAGCGCAGTTCAATATATCAACTCAAAAGAGTAAATTTTGAAGGAGGACAATAATTTTTCTCGGCTGTGTAGTAGGTGATTCTATTTAATTTTAAATTGTTGTTGTTTACTTTTTTTTTCGTTAATAATAGTTTATTTTTATTTTGTTTTACACGTCGAATGCCGAGGACGAGGAGGCGGAAAAGCAGTTAAAAAAATTGAATGGAAAAAGGGGTAAAGAGATGTTAAAAAAAAAATGTTTTTTTTCCATTTATGATGAGATTAATCGATCAATAATATCATTGATGGAGAAAATAACTTCGCTCTTCTACGCGAAGTCACGCTACGATACAGTACACTTAGAGGGATAGATGCAATGGGCGCAAAATCAGAAGAGAGAAAGAGAAAAAGACTAGATTCGAGAGAAGTATAAAACTTTTGTGATTCTCAAAAACTTTTATTGCTTGTACAATGTAACTGCTTCTATTTTTTTTTATTCTTTTTTGTGATTGTTGTTGTTACGCTATATCTTGGATTATGTCTTGACGAATTTTACATAATATTTCTCCCTTTTTTTTTTTTAAATAAATTTTCTTAATAAACATACATATCTATATATTATTTTTCTTTATAAATATATTTAAAGACTTCCAATAAATCTTCTTCCAGGGATTCAAACGCACATGGAAAGATTTCGGATGAACCTCTTCAGTATCGGAAATTTTTCTTGCTTTCTTTATCTCTCCCCTCTTTAAAAAAAACAAAATAAAAACCATAAAATTTTATTTTTAGAAATGGGCTCGGAGCCTGTACGTTTTAAATAGTCTACTTTGACAGGCGTCCAAACTTGTTTTCTTTTTTTTAAATATTCTTTTTTGTTTTCTAAAAAAAACCTTCTAGTTTCCTTCTATTTATCCTTCTAAACTATAGTTAGTCAATAATTTTTTCAAATACATTATGTCCACCGTAATCGAAGCACGCTATAAAGTGTAGCAGGGGTAATAATGGCTCATTCTTGGCATTTACAAGGTATACGACCCCTACAAAAATTATCGAGTTGACTTGCCATTGGAAG
>MCBS01024636.1:0-12376 GCA_003611235.1 Golovinomyces cichoracearum
TATATAGAATAGCTCCTCGCACTATAGTTAGAACTTCGCGATCAATTTATCAATCAAATAACGACCTCGTCTTATCACGTGATAGGCAGTTTGCGAATCTTCCTTCATAAACAACGTGTTCTCCATTCGGCAATCCAAAATGATCAAGAACCGTGGACACGCCTTCACGTACTATCTTCTTGCTCGGAAAACTAGGTTTCTAGTGCTGACCAGAGGAAATTGAGACGCCTGGAAACAATCTGTAAAGATGGAGATATGTTAAATTAATCAGATTCATGAGAAAGATTTGGTCGTTTATCTAGGGGTTAAGAAACCTATTTTTAGGTAGGAAACCTTGATTTGTTTTTGTTGAAAGTCATTTTTTATGCTTAAAATAGACTTGGAGTTTGGCCAATCAAAGATGACTTTGTTTGCTTCAACATGCTATTGTAGAAGGCTAAGAATGCGGCCCCACAATACTTCAGTCCCATTCCACGAGTCAAAGATGACCATATGCTAATCTCTTAAAATACTTGCTTTCGCATTGTTAAGTGAAATATTCTGCCACATGTAATCCAATTATGGTATCGTGATTAATTGCTGTCCATCTAACCCTAAACACAACGAAAAATCGTATGCAGACTGAGAACTCGCGATACTTGTGCCTTGCACTTTATTCAACTAGGCTAGAAGTAGCCTACGGTTTCTTTTGACATCGCCTCTACTGTCGTAATGAGGGTATCGGGAATTAGGGATGTTTTACATGAAAACTTAAAGAGAACTACCGGCGCTAGTGAACTCTTAGAACTATTGAAGAATCCATACCAGGCACAGGTAAGATCCGCAACTAGCTTTTGGCTTCATTTACTCAATTCATCTGCAGATTGCACAAATTTCCGTTATCGCCAGTTTTGGGACCTCAATTGGCTTAACTGCTTTGCTAGCCATCGGCTTTTCTCTGCTTCGGCCTTACAATTCCGTTGTGTATGCTCCTAAGCTCAAAATTGCAGGAGACAAACATGCCCCCCCTCCGTTGGGAAAAGAAATCTTCGCATGGGTCAAACCATTGCTTGAAACGACAGAGCAGGAATTGGTATTTCTGATCGGACTAGATGCTGTAGTCTTCTTGCGAATATTAGCAATGTGTCGAAATATATTCGTCGCCACTGCAATCGTCGGATGCTGTATCCTTGTGCCAATAAATCTTGCGAATGGAACTGAGAGAAATGTTAAATTCATTGTCAAAGTAACACCAATAAATACTTTTGGACAAGCAAACTGGGGAATGGCGATCTGTGCCTGGATATTCAACATTATCATCGCTAGCTTTCTTTGGTGGAATTATCGAGCTATTCTGGGTCTAAGAAGAACATATTATGATAGTACTGAATATCAGTCAAGTCTACATGCACGGACACTAATGGTGATTCCGTATTTTTATTCTTGTTGAAAGAGAATAAGGCTGATTTATATATAGCTAAATGATATACCCAAAGAGTACCGCTCTGATGAAGGAATCAATAGACTTATCGACAAAGTGGTACCAACGTCATCTTTTTCAAGAACAGCTATCGCGCGTAATGTCAAAGAACTTCCAGAACTCATCGAAGAACATAATGAAACCGTAAAGATTCTGGAAAAATGCTTAGCCAAATACATGAGAAACCCGAAAAAGCTACCAGTGCATCGACCAAAATGCTATCCAACAAAAGATGACCCAGCCCGAAGTTCATATCCCAAAGGTCACAAACAAGACGCTATCGAGTATCTCACATCCCGCATCAAAGAGCTCGAATTAAATATTCGGGAGGTGCGAATGGCTGTAGACAACCGAAACCCTCTTCCTTATGGCTTTGCTACTTATGATTCAATTGAGGAGTGCCATAGTATCGCTTTTGCTGCCAAAAATAAGCATCCACAAGGCACAACAATTGTTCTTGCTCCCAGGCCAAACGATATTATTTGGAGGAACATGCCCTTAACTAAGGCACAAAGGCGAACAAGAAGAACTATAAATAACATGTGGGTCACATTACTCACAATGCTTTGGGCGGCTCCCAATGCTTTGATATCGATATTCTTGACGAGCTTAGCTAATCTTGGTCATGTTTGGCAAGATTTTCAGAACTCTCTTGCTGCTAACACGGATTTATGGTCACTTGTTCAGGGTGTAGCTTCACCTGCAGTAACTTCTCTAGTGTATCTCGTCTTGCCAATAATTTTTCGTCGTCTTGCTGTCAAGGCTGGAGATAGGACAAAAACAGCCCGTGAGCGCCATGTCGCAGGAAAACTGTACACATTTTTTGTCTTCAATTTTTTAATTGTATTCTCGATGTTCAGCACTGTTTGGAATTTTGTTTCCACTATCATTAATGCCACCAATTCTGGGACTGATGCTTGGAAAGCCATCTCTGATGCTGACTATGGCTTGGCAACTTTTATTTCGCTTTGCGATATCTCTCCTTTTTGGATCACCTGGCTACTTCAGCGTAATTTAGGCGCCGCCGTTGATTTTGCTCAACTATGGACTCTGGTTTGGAGTACAGCAGTTCGAAATTTTTCTAGCCCAACGCCGAGAGAATTGATTGAGTTAACGGCCCCACAGGCTTTCGACTATGCGTCTTACTACAATTACTTTCTCTTCTATAGTACTGTTACATTATGCTTTGCTTTCATCCAGCCTTTAGTATTACCTGCTTGTGCCCTATACTTTGTGTTAGACTTCTACCTCAAAAAATATTTGCTACTTTATATTTTCGTCACAAAGATAGAATCTGGTGGAATGTTCTGGCGAATGTTCTACAATCGGATGGTTTTTGCAGCAATTTTATCTAACTTTGTCGTATTTCTCTCTCTGTGGGTTCATGGAGATAGACAACATACCGAGGCATACACAATCGTACCACTGCCTATCATGATGCTGGCTTTTAAACTTTACTGTAAGAAAACTTTTGATAACAAGATTCATTACTACACCTCACAAAATATACATAGAGAACTCGAACTCAGTCACCCAAATAAGTTTGAGAAGAAAGATAGGCTTGCGACTCGCTTTGTTCACCCTGCACTTTATCGTTCCCTAATTACACCAATGGTTCATGCAAAAGCCCAGAATATATTGGCCTCAGTTTACAGTGGTCGACTCTCTGATTCCAATATAACTGGCTCTTTTAATACCTCATCAGTTTCTGGCTATTCTGATACCTATGTTTTAAATAATATAAAAGATAGTGTTTCAGGTCATAAGTCGGCACTCTCAGGCTTTGAAGTTGTGCCAGAAAACCGTCTTGATTTTTCACACTACAACAATCGGCATGAATTCGCCACAGAACATGGAGGTAGCAGCGAGATATTTGGAAGATCAGAAGACCAAAACCTATCTGACACGCTAAGTGCATTTGGTTCTGATTCTGATCCAGGAACACCGAATTCACGGAAACATTTTGCTTCTGCCTCGATCTCTAGCTTTGAAGGAACTTGCGCTGATAGATCCGAATATCTTAATTCTATTGCGGATCAAAATGATGAACGAAGAGTTCTAGTTCGTGGAGCAGTCAAGAAACCTTTAGCTCTACCAATCGTTACTTCAAATATTAGGATTCCCAATCAAAATCTAAGATCATATGGGCATCAGCACAATAATTCACAGGTATACGGTAAATTATCTCAAGATATAGAACAAAATTCAATAAACTATGATCAATTCAGACGAGGAACGTACAATTCTCACCGATAAATTTAAATCAATCAAACCTTGTCAGATTTTGAATTTAGAATATAAAAATATTTCCAAAAGTTTTGCTTAGTATTTCGATCTCATTACGAGGCAGTGTTGTCGAAAACAGTGATAAGAACCCTTTGAAAAAAAGTTTAGAAGAAAGTTTCCGAAACCCTCAAGAAAATCCCATATTTAAATATTTTTATGAAGCATCTCAATCATATCAAATACTCTCGATTAAAAAATATATTAATGTCAAAACGAGGGATATAAAGAATTTTATTCAGCAAATTACTAATTCCATTTGTCAAAAACCTCAATTCTGAGCTGCCAATAGAATTGATTTCACAACTGCTTATGGAGATAAACTTTGAAGATGTTAGATTGACCAATTAGAATATAGATACTTCTATTTTATCTCATAATGTCAGTACTTTTAAGTTATTAGATTCTACTATCAATGGAAGCGAATGGAGTGGAGATGTGATTGTTTAACAAACAAAAATCACAACCAACAATTATTATGAAGAATGATAGGCTGAGATCCCGGTCCGATGTTGCATTTTACTTGAGAGAAGATAATTCTAGTGCTCTTTAATGGAATTGGGTATCGTAAAAATTCTAAAATTTATCAATGAGGGGCAGCTCCTAACGGATATCATGCAGCCAAACGGGAATCAGTCGAATCGAGGAAGCTGATTTATGCTAGGGTATGGAAATTCCCTATAGGCTCTTAATACCCGTATACTAATCTGTAACTTGTCATTTAAGTATGCCCCAGATTCATCTTTAATCGGCATACCCAATGGTTGACAGGGTACATGCCTAACCGGAGATTAGGCAAAGCAGCGTCCATCATTTCACGATTACATCATTTAGTATGTGATGACATATTGATGTGCCATCCGGGAATGCTAGCTGCAAGAGGCACCTTAAAGACTAACCTCAATCATTCTAAAATATCGAGTTAATGCCTCTTTGGAACTTTCATACTACACTCCAATCACAGGAATTATTTTCCTGTACAGGAACGTGATCACTTAAAGAGAAAAAAGAAGAGAGGAGAATTCTTTTAAAGGAATAATTTGGATCACGGGAATAAAAAATGGTGTGGCGACCTCTGGCTGCAGATTAAGATTACCGCAAATGCATATCATGACTTAAATACGAGACCCAGCCTGGTAGATAAAGTTTATCCTGAAAATCAAATCGGAAATTTTACTCGCTAAGTGTCTCAGTGTGTCGTATGATTGATCTGGGTGATATTGGAAGAACCTAACACCCAGGAGAGATCTTTAGTTAAAGAAATACGTACCTGTATTGAAAATTCTACAGGCAAACCAGGTTTGGGTTATATGACACGTAAGACGCTAGCTTGACCTAGGACAAGGCCAGATCAGACTTAGCTAGTCTCCACTTTACTAAGGGTGTGCAGTAAGTTTTACATGGCAACTCATCACTAGGCTGGAGAAATAAAGTATGTTTAAAATTCTACATTCTCACAATTCCCCTTGCTTCTATCGGCGGTCAAGGTGATTTCAGTAACCATTTTAGCGAAGAATTTTTTCATTTATTTTGAACATGGTTGGTCCGAAAGTTTAGCTATGATAATGAGCTAACAGATAACCTTTCAGTCTTCACTGCAATAAGTTTCAGTCTTTCTTCTTGCTTGATGTGATCTCAACATGCATATCTTTCGTTTCCTTGAAAACTCTACGCAATCCAATCGTCATGTGTTCAGCTTTTCTATGGCCAAAACAACTGCAAGAGTATGTTATCTTGGTTGGAAGATAAATCAGCAAATCGAGTCTTGTCGATGTAGTTAGGAAGTAAGATCACAAAACTAGGTCGCAATTCTATTTTTTACGCTTCAAGAATATAAAATAATTTGGTTGGATACCGCTTATCTTAGCCTCAGAATAAATTTTTCTTAATGCTTACAACACAATCACGGGTTGACACAATTAGCCCAAAGGATACCCCGTACATATTTTAAATTCTATTACAAATTTGTTCAAAGTTCTTCCTAGCATGGCCATCTGCAATTATATTTGTACGGTCTCTATCTGTTGGCTATTATTTTACTTTTTATCTCAAGTTTGTTTACAGCCGACGAGAAAAGGATCTTGCATAAAATATAAACATTGATGTTACTTTAATCAATCGTCGATTTTTTGACGGTAATAGCATTTACTATGATCTATTTTAACAGAAGCTTCCAGAGCCCCTCGCCTCTCGATCATGATTTGATGAAGTTTACGCGACAAGCTCTTCTATGGGCGGCTATAAGTTTTTTCATAAGTTCATTAGACGCGAGCCACAGCCCTATTCCATAAAGCTCAAATTCGAGCAAACATGAAACGTCCCCCCACTTTACCATCATTTATGGAGCCCCTGAAAAATATTTTTAGATATCGCTTATTCTGGATATCACCCTCGACCACTAAAACGTGAGATGACGCGCCTCCGCTCAGAGCAACATTTGGATATGAATTTTGTTTCTTAGAATACAGAAAATACATATTCTCTCAAGAGAAATTTGAGTATACAAGTAATCAAAAGCAAGAGTATTTAATTCTGGCTAGCATTATTTGAGATGGCTATCCTCCAGGAACTCGGGCTGGTCGTAAATGTAAGCTTGTTTTTTTCAGAGATAAACTACTGGCACCTCATAATCTCTTTTGGAAAGTTCGGATTTATAAAATAGAGTACTAAGTATACAAGTGCTTTGCTGGGATCGATGATCCCCCCCGTTGCGGGAAAGCTAGCTCTGCAGAGACCCGTAACTGCAGATAGCTACATCTAGCTGCACGAGTCTATAAACAAAATACTATAAAATATCTAATTTTATTAATGAAAAAGTTTCTCAGACCCTCGCTATCTAGCTCCCTTGATCGAAGGCGCTTGTTCAGGGAATATCGACAGATTGTAAGGCCCTCGACTGATCAAAGAATAGACCTAGATTATTGAATGTGCTAGGTCTTTAGTATTCTTTTGATCGGGCATGCAACGTTTCAGAAATGGTAGAAGAACGAGCTTGTGATTCAGTTCCATTACTGTTATTCGATATTATCCTCGAGGATAGTATAAATACCATCGTCACCCACGATATCTTATGGAAGTTTTTCTCCAGAGAGTAACTAGCACTTCAATCTTCTTCTCTACTTTAGTATTGAATTTTTTTAACGCTTATTCTTCTTTGAAAATATCTTCTCTTATACCAAAAAGGTTTGTATAGTTTCATATTTATCTTGAATAAATCATCATGCATCAAGGCTAACAGCTACCAAGTGATCATACCTTTTGGCTTTTCATAACAATTTGATTATAATCTTCTTTCCAGAATGGAAAAATCTGGATATAGAAGTCGATCAATCTCTGATAAATCTAGTACTTCATGTAAATCCCTTCTTGACCCTACAAATATTCAATTCACAATGTCAGCTCGATCACCCATTCAGCAAAATGGTCCGTTTTTGCTCCCTAAAATCCGCGCTCAGGACCAGTTAACACCACCGCCGACAAAGCGCTGTAAATCAGACCTGAGTATTACAAGCGAAGCTATTCAGTATCGCACTATCCCACGGCGCTTTACATTACCGGAAAATCTACCTTCAAAATACAAGTTCCCTTCTCAATCTTATCCGCCGAAAATCTCTCTGTATCCACTAACGACATATAATGAGACAAGGGAACAGAGACGTGCTTCAAGCTTTGAACTTTGTAGTCAATCCTCTGGAAGCTTAAATATATCAACTTATCAGGCCCCTGAGAGCTTAAACGTGCCAGTCTATGACTCTCCAGTCTCCACCTACTATCCTTCTGTAGAGAAATTGAAATGGGACGCTTTTGCACCGGTAGTTTACGACCAAAATACAAAAGATTCTCTCTCTCTTCAAAGTCCAATATCTTTTGATGATGACTTTTCCACAAAAGTTCTGGATCCACTAAATTTTTGTACAGGTAATTCTTTAATGAATTATCTCACATCACCAAATCCAACGCCAGTACTAGTGAGGCAGATAACCATGCATGTCCAAGATATTCAAAAAAAGTATTTTTGGTGGGATATTCGACAGATTCGACCTTGGAGTAATTTCAATCTAAATAAACTTCGCTCTATACCCTATTTAAATAGTCTACTCCACAACACTGAATCAATAATGACTCTTCCAACACCATCTTGTTCGTTGTGTCATCTGGAGAATGAGGCAGACTTGCGAAATATGTACAACTCTTATTATGCTGTAAAGTTGAATGCCGCACTATCTCTCTCACAAGGTTCTCGTCACCTTCTAATGCGTCAATCTGCGAAAAACTCAACAGATCCATGCTTCATCTCGAATTACACAGATGAATTTGGTTGCGAAGTTTACGGTAAAAGTAGTGGCCGAATCGTCGGACTAGTCAAGTCATTTGATCGATGGAACTCGGGTATGCGCAATGATACTAACCCTCGGAAAGTTAAATACCTTCGAGGGCTTGCACATCTTCATCAACATATGCGTGAGCATAAATGCCGATACGGCTTCATAATTACAGAGATTGAGATAGCCATTGTTCGTAATGGTGTTGAGGATGTACCCCACTTTGGATATCTTGAAATACAGGTTATTAAATTAGCGGCAAACAGTACAAATTTACCACACTATAATGAGTTTGAGTGTGTTCCAGAGTTACAAACTGATGAAGAAATGGCTCAAGGGGGCCCAAAGATGACTGCATTACTAGCATTATGGTATTTACATATGCTTGCGAGCGATGAAGAAATATCTGGCCAGGTTAGATGGAAGATTGACATTGGATATCTTGCAGAAGGCACTAGAAGAAAATGTCTGCCAAAAGATGATTGGATACCTATGCCACAAGTCTCCGAGAAGCGGGACGCAAAGAGGAACAGAGGCTGGATCTGGCCGGAAGAGCCAGTGACAAAGAAAGAACTGGTAAAGAATGGTATTCGAAATTGATCCGAGCGCAGAGTGAAGAAAAAAAGCAGGCATTGGAATGAAGGGATGAATGAATGAGGGAGTGCTGCAAGAGGTGTCTGGTTTGATGAGGTTTTTCTGTTTCTCTGGTGCAAATACCATGCATTTGTCTAATTTTACTTATCCAATTTCACTTTATTTTGTTTTACTTAATTGTACATCTTTATCGTTAACCGCTATACATCTATATAAGACGCTGTGAACCAATCAACTAATCACGATCTTGACTTGAAACAAATATTTGGCACCGATTCTCAATGAACCAGAAATCCTGGGTTCAATTGAGACGAAGTTGAGGGAGCGCTTCTCTTACCATGCAAATGGCGAATTGATTTGATGATAGTTGTTTGAAGAAACGCACACATGATGCTCAGTGGAGATGCGCTTTAGAAGACGTAAATGTCTCAATCGACGGTAATTGCGATTTTCCTAGCAAAAATTGACTGTGCTCAGCTGGAGGTCTTTGCCAGAAATACGGCCAGGATCTGGGTGGGGGGGTTGATAGCATTAATCCACTGATAAACTTCCTACAGATCAGATGAGGACGAGCCGAGCCTTGTCGTCTTCAAGAGTGGATGATGGGGGTAAAACAGGGCAATTTGATTGGCCTACCTGTAGAAGCTGCCTTGTTGGTCGACTGGTTACCAGGCTTACTAACCCCGCGGATTCATATCTCACATTTACCAGTAACTCGACGGTTGCTTAATATAAATGAGTAAGGAAGCTACAAGTAAAAAACGTCGAGCAAGAAAACATGAAGATTCAGAGCGTGAGTTTCAAGCCTTTTTCAGATCAGAAGCCTGGAACGTAAGATCAACCACCCCCAGTCAACCGAGAGACTCTGTGGTAACTCGGGCCAAAAAAGCTAATATTCAGCAGCTCGGGCCTGCGGAAGAAAGTAGTCACTTTTCAGCAACCTCACTACTCTGAATCATTTGTCACGAGTATTCTCTTGTCGATTCCTGAGGGTTATAAGGGAAGTACGATTGTCATTGGTGGCGATGGAAGATATTGGAATCCTGAGGTCATTCAATTGATCGCTAAGATAACAGCTGCATATGGAGTCAAAAAGCTCTTAATCGGCCAGGCTGGGATTATGAGTACGCCTGCCGCAAGTCTTATTATCAGAAAAAGAAAAGCTACTGGTGGCATCTTACTCACTGCAAGTCATAACGCTGGTGGTATGTCTAGAAGTATCCTTGAAGCTTCTCAAGTCTATAATTCTAACAAACATAGGTCCATCGAATGACTTTGGTATCAAGTATAATTTGGCCAATGGTGGACCAGCACCTGAACATATAACAAACAAAATTTTCGAAGTTTCAAAATCTTTAACTTCATACGATATCGCTGACATTCCAGATGTTGATATCAATACACTCGGCACCAGAACGTATGGCTCACTAGAAGTTGAAATCATTGACTCGATCACAGATTATATTTGTATGCTAAAAGAGATTTTCGATTTTGGTCTTATAAAGAAATTTTTCAACCGAAACCCAGAATTTAAAGTTCTATTTGATGCTCTGCATGGTGTCACTGGTCCGTATGGAAAAGCTATATTCGAAGATAATCTCGGGTTACCAAGCTCAAGCATTCAGAACTGCGTCCCTTCACCTGATTTTAACGGTGGCCACCCTGATCCTAATTTAACTTACGCAAAGTCTCTCGTGAGAGCTGTCGACGAAGGAAATATTCCATTTGGAGCAGCAACTGATGGAGATGGAGATCGGAACATGATTTATGGTGCCCACTCTTTTGTCTCACCTGGTGATAGCCTTGCAATTATTGCTCATCATGCCCAGCTGATCCCATACTTCAAAAAACAAGGGATATTCGGATTTGCACGCTCAATGCCAACTTCAGGTGCTGTCGATCTTGTTGCTAAAGCGCGGAACTTGAATTGTTATATAGTCCCGACCGGCTGGAAATTCTTCTGTGCACTTTTTGATTCAAATAAGCTTTCTATTTGTGGAGAGGAATCATTTGGAACAAGTAGTAATCACATCCGGGAAAAAGATGGTCTTTGGGCAGTAATGGCATGGTTAAATATTATTGCTGGGATTAGTGAAGCTAACCCAGAAGAAACACCTAGTATTGCCAGGATTCAACACAATTTTTGGACCACTTACGGACGAACATTTTTCACCAGATATGACTACGAGGACGTATCAACCGAAGGAGCTGTAAAGGTTGTCAGTGACTTTACAGATAAGATTAAGAACAAAGATTTTATAGGCTCAACTGTTGATGGTATGTTCTAGTTCCAGCAAAAAGATACGAATTGAAATATTCTAATGTGATGCAGAACTCACTGTCTCCGAAGCTGGAGATTTTTCATACACTGATCTTGATGGCAGTGTGTCATCAAACCAAGGCTTATTCGTCAAATTCTCTGATGGAACGCGCATTGTTTTTCGTCTTTCAGGAACGGGCTCCTCTGGTGCGACAATTCGACTTTACATCGAGAAGCATACATATGATGCAAAATCATACGATTTAGATGCACAAGATTTCTTGAAACCTGAGATTTCTATGGCTAAAAGACTACTTAAGCTTCAGGAGTATATTGGTCGAGAAGAACCTGATGTTAAGACATGATAAAAAGTCAAAACGAATGATGGTGCCTCGTTAATACTTAATTATTCTCTTCGTTGAGTTATCGTTACTCTCTCATATTTATATCTGCTTCGAATCGATTGAGGCTCATTTTAACCTTAAAGTATCTCACTTCTACAGTTAGGTAATTGATTCAATTATAACCTTGCTCAATAATGCTAATTGAACAAATTTCCGCGACTTGTCTTAATAAACCATACCGTGTTTTTCCTATTTTCTGTCTCCGACCAATCGCTTTAAAGTACTCAAAACCTGTTGCTCAAGTAAAACTGGAGAGAATGCTCAGGCTCACTCACAATCCTATCTCGCATGGACTCTATGACTATCCATAATCCAAGGAAGATTCCGGCCCGATACATTATGCTTTTTAATCAACTCGATTTCATTTATGTATAGTACACAAGCTCTGAATATTTTGACTCTAGAAACCTTCTCGGCCAGAAAGTTCTCCCCCCCCTCACCCGCGAAAGTCTAAATATAGATAGACATTGTTCTTTGCATGCCAATCTGAAACATGTCTAAAAATAGATGGAGTTGGAGATCGTTTCAGGTATTATGTACTATCTCGGACCGGGCCGAATAGAAGTCTTCAAAGTAGCATTTGGCGTTGAAAAACAAATATATATATATATATATATATATATATTTCATGAATCTTAAGGCAATTTTTTGGACAAGTTGAAAAGCCACAATTTTGATGCCTTAAATCTAGTTCAGGAAACTGAACTAGATAGAATGCCTGCAATATTACTATGCATTGAGCACACGTCCCATTTCTCTCTCTCTGTGACGGCTTGTTAGCCTATTGTTGTCCTGAAGCCCACGATGGTGTGATAAGGATCTAGTAACACGTGACTATGAGTTCGCCACATGGTTCATGGTGCTAGGGGGTTTACATCCATGTTAACTTTCTAGCGTATAACCCTAATTGCACATCTTTGAATCACTAAGCGCACGAGCTTGGAAACAGCTAGAATATTCTAAAACATCGATGACGTTGCGCTCAACCTCTGGTATGTTATGTTATGGGGAATTATCAGGCGATAGCGAACGTTCTAGAAACTATGTAACAGGT